>JANSTX010042161.1:0-12624 GCA_027564355.1 Penthetria funebris | reverse complement strand
TATATCAGAGTTTATTCTTCCTTTAAGAAACTTTTAAACTCATCAAAGCATATTGGAAAAGGATATACATATAAAATGTTTGAACCATTTCTGGGTACAGGTTTACTTTGCAGTAATGGTGAAAAATGGCATCAAAGAAGAAAATTACTGACGCCAGCTTTTCATTTTAATATTTTGCAACAATTCATGACAATTTTTAAGTAATTTTTTGTTTATATACACCATTATTGTCGTTTTTTTTTAAAATTAATATAATTTCTTTCATTTTTTTTTTTAGAGATGAAAGCAATAAATTAATTCAGGTATTAAAATTACACAAACATAGAGATGGTACAAATTTAAATGAAATATCATCACGTATAACATTAAATACTATTTGTGGTAACTAGATATAATAAACGTATATTATTTTTAGTCATTTAATAGCATAATGTACCACCATTATATGTATAATTGGTAATTAATGTATTCATAGTGTATTTTCGATTAAAGGGGTGAAACTAAGGAAAAGATTGGAAAATCTTATCCGAAATCGATATATAATTTAATTATTCAGATGAAATGTATGTTTGTATACAACCAACTGATATATCTTCATGATTCCTTAGAAATATAATTTAATCCAACAGTTATATTCATGACAATTATGTTAAAATTGAGTGATCTAAGATGATGCATTTCATCAAGTCATTTTTTTAATCGGCAACGACACTCACCAGTTCCTTACGCTGACATCATCTAATTATCATTTTTCATACTATTATATTTTATTAAGTTTATCCTAATTTTGTTTTTTTTTTTTCCTACATATGTAGAAACTGCCATGGGAATAAATTTAGATGATCTCGACACCGATACAATTTCTGATTATAAACAAAAAATTCAAGGCATGACATATCTTTTAATAAAACGTATATTCGATCCATTTCAACATATTGATTTTACATATAAATTATTGGGCCATAAAGCACGATTAGATAAATTTATAGAACCAGTACATAAATTTACAAAAAGTGTTATAGATAATCGTAGAAAAATATTTCAAAATAAGAAATTAGTGCAAGATGATCAGGATATGTCTGAAAATATGTGTGTTACGAACAGCGATTATTTATATACGTAAAATTATAATTATTCATTTATTTGCTTGTAGTTATTTACATAAAAAACAACGAACAGCCATGTTAGATACACTTTTGATTGCCGAATCAAATGAAAGTAAAATCGATAATATAGGAATTTGTGAAGAAGTCGATACATTCATATTTGAAGGATTCGATACCACTCAATCTGGACTAAGTTTTGTATTATTCATGTTAGCTCAACATGTAAACATTCAACAGAAATTGTATCAGGAAATTCTGGATGTTTGTGGTACGGTGTATCTAAATATTTAGTCAAAAAAAAAAAAAAAATATGACAAACAAAATGAACTAAATTTTTTTTCCAATTAAAATTTAGAAAATAGAACCTTCGAACAATTGGAAATTAATAATTTTAATAGTATGGAATATATGACATGTGTAATAAAAGAAACATTGAGATTATATCCATCTGTTCCATTCATAAGTCGGTGTGTAGATGAAGATATTGACCTTAGTAAGTGTATTTTTTTGGTTTCAAATTAAATATGGCAGAGACCATACCATAAAATGGTATACACATACTACAAGCAGACAAACCCGAGAATAAATGAGTGAGTAGTGGAATGAGGGAGTTGTGAGAAATAGGACTGATAGAGGAGTTCACAATCATAATAGTTATCGTTCTTCTATTATTTATTATATTTATCAAAAAAAAAAAACTTCCTCTATATTTAATTACTCTAATGGAATATTAGTTTAAAGTTTACCTCTAGAACTGAATTATCATCTTAATAATAATAATAATAATACTAATAAAAATAAGCTATTGATTAACTACGTTTAATTTTAGCTGCTGGTAAATTACGTAAAGGAACAAATATCCATTTATTTATTTATGGATTACATCGTGATGCAAATAATTTTCCTAATCCAGAAGAATTTAATCCAGAACGTTTTACAATTGATAATAGTAAACATCGTCATCCATTTGCGTATGTGCCATTTAGTGGTGGTCCCAGAAATTGTATAGGTACAATTTTATTTAGAAATTTTATACCATTATTTCAATTGAATATTAAGTTGTGTTATATTTTATATTTTAGGACAAAAATTTGCAATGCTTGAATTGAAAACAATAATTACATCAATTTTATTAAATTATAAAATTGAACCAATTACGGATATCAAAGATGTTATAATTCATTTAAGTTTAATCTTACGATCTAAATTACCGTTAAAAGTGAAGTTTATTCCTAGAAGTTTAAAAGTTTAAGGAATTACAGAGGTGGTGTAAATGTCAAAATGATAATGATAAATATACATTAACATCATATATACGACACGTGGACACGAATGTTCGAAGCCAGGCATTTACTCAGCACATAGATTAACCCTGACCTCAGATGTTTTTCCTGGTACAGGTGTTAATGTCTGGTGCAATAAGATGTTATTTGTTAATATTTACACCACTTTATAATTAAGTTTATAAGCATCCATTCTACACGTAAATTTTATAATAGATACAGTATTTTAGGTAGGCATCATAACGTTAAACAGAATGAACATTAGGTCATACTAACAGTTTATATTATATGGTTATATAAAACTATAGAATATTTGAATAAATAAATTTTACATTAAATCGAATTCAATACGATCGACATCAATAAAACATTATAAGTTTACAGAATTCTCTTATTTTCACAGAAATAAATTTATTACTTTAATATAATTTTTATTATAACTTAAAAATAAATAAAATTTCAGTAAATTTAATTGAATTAATCTTTATTTATTCATGTATATTGTTTCTTCATCGAATATGTTATTCATTTTATCTTTTTCTTTGTTTTTTCTTTATTTTGCAACAGATCAAAAAATCAATAACAACAACTTATAATATAGCAATAATATTTCGATTGTTTTAAATTGAATTAAATATTAAAATTGTTCTTTATTTTTAAAATGAAAATATTTTAAAAACTTTTTACTATTTAAAAAAAAAAACCGCCCCCCCCGATTTAAAACTATTAAAACTAAAAGGAAACAAACGCTTAAGATTATAAAAAGAAAAAAAATAAAACTCTTCACTTTTCACTCCACAACTCACAGCTGTTATTTGTTGTTTATAGTTTTTTTCTTTTTCTTTGTCAATTTATGATAAATAAATAAAGTTAATTTGTCTAATCAAAACAAAAAAGCATGCCCATAAAGCAATTTTATATCACAAATAATTTGTGCAGCAATTTGAATTGAAGGATAGAATCGTAGAACATTTGCCTAAAATCTGCATCATAAATATACTTTATTATAATCTCATACATTTAGTTATACTTTTTTTACATATATTTATAAAGTTAGGTGACGAATGGACTGGTGTCGGTCGCCTATCAATATCTATATATCTCAACAAAAAACTAGATAGCTAGGAATTTGTGCACCACTCTACTGAAATATTTAAATGTATGACCGAATTAATATATAATTGAAACAACAATAGGGCTTCCTTCACAATACTAATGTCATTAAAAATTTCAAAAACAATGTAGATTTTGTGCATCTTAAATTTTCGTCATACGAACTACATAGTAACTTTGTCTTTTCAATCATAGTTCTATAGATTGTCATAATTTCGTGGCAGTTATCATAAGCCAAAGTTCATCATTACATTCCTCTCGATTAATTTTAATTCTATGATTGATTGTCAACAGGAATTAAGATTCACTCATAGATTGATAAAATTAAATGCTTATTTCTAAATGAGTAACTTAGTCATACTATTTTAGTTTTTTGATAATACATATTAAATCTTTGTTATCTGCGATCATCAATCACTAAGAGGATAAACTAAGTACTTGACTAGAAATTCAAACACCTATGTATTTCATATTCTAATGAATACCTATTAACATTCATGTGAATAAAATCTATCTAGTATTTAATCTTTAATCATTTAAATAATAAATATTTCCATTAGGAAGGTAATTTGTTGGAATATTGAACTAAATAATCACAATCGAGATTCCGTTTCGAACGTTTATTGAATAAAATTCTTCAATGATACCACTTCGTCATTGACTCTCAATATTCTGGACCTACTATTTATACATTGTTACAACAGTATACAATCAATGAAAAATTATGAGAGAATTCAATAAAATAATTAGTGTATAATAACGGCAAATATGCACAAATTAATTAAAATTTAAAATTTATAATTCATTTTTGCGATTTTTCTTTTTAAGCTATTAATTAAAAAATTATTTTGTAAAATTAAAATTAAATTAAAATTAAAATTAAAAACAATGCGGCTGAATGAATTTTTGAAAATAAAATAAATTTTAAATGGACAAAACATAATTTAGTGGAGAAGATGGAGAGAATTTTTTTTTTTTTGTTTGTTTACACGATTTTTGTAATGATGCAATTTATTACATAAATATATTATTATTATTTTTATTATTATCATTATTTCTATTATTATTTTTATTGATGATTTTGTAATTTATATTGATCATATTTTACAATACAATAAGCATATAAAAACATTCAGTCGACTATTACCATAAATAGTTTGTTTGTATGTTCTATACGACTTTTATATTTATTTCATAATTTCACTGTTTAAGAGATTATTGTTTTCTATTTATCTTTTTATTTATAAGTTAATTAGGTAATAATTTATTTAGCAAGAGTTTTTTGTTTTTAATTGATTAGAAAATTTATTTAAGCCAAATACACATAGACTTTTCTATCTTCTGGTGTTCGAGCTAAATACTCCCGTTCAATAAGACCTTCTATTCTTTTCTTTATTACAACAGGTGATGCTAAAAATCTTGTTCTAAGTTGTGTTGTTACATCAGATACTAATATGTTATGCTGTTTAAAAAAATAAAAACATTGTTTTAATTACATTTTTGAAACTTATAATTATAAATTTCCAATACATACCGCCATTCGTTTGCGTGATTTCATTAAACGTACAATAGCGGCTTCAATTTCATGTTTTCTATCTTCATCGACTTTACTACGTGTTTCTCTACGCTCTGGTTCCGATTCACCTTTAGCTGCTACCGTTTGAATTTTAACCCTATTTTTATTTATTTTTTTTTTTTCCAAAAAGTTTAAATAATTAAAATTACATTTTTAAAAAACAACACACACACTATATTACCTATGAAATTTAGAAATGAAAGCATCATTAACATAAAATTCATTTGTTGGTTCAATGTCTTTTGTTTTCGGTGTTCTCAATAAAAGACGTTGGGCTGCTTTACCCATTGCTAAAGATTGTAAAGCTCGTATTAAATCCTTTTCAGGAATATCTGTTTCTTGTTGAATTTCCTCATATGAAAGTCGTTCACGATTATTAAATAACATTAAAACACACATCTAAAATGAGAAAGCATTCCGTTTAGTAAATCATATATATATCTATATATATATATATATATATATATCCATTATTTATTATAAATTTAAATATATTTTTATACAAAAAAAATAAATAAATTATTACTTGATAAGTTGACACTTGAAGCACATGTTTTCTTGTCATTGTTGGACCATTTACTGGTGCTGAACTAGAACTTGGTCCATCTTTGTTTTCTGTTTCAGCTTTTGAACCATAAAATACTGCATTTATATATGCTGTGCCTGGTTGCATGTAAAAAAAAAAAACAAATTAAGATAAAAAAAAAATATGTATAAAAATAATAATAATCATTCCATACCCAATTGTGGTTGCAATGTTAATTGACGGCCAGAATGTTTAGCTAGATAAAAACGTTTAAATGTTTCAAAGGCGCTACGAGGTGATGGTGGTATCGTACAATTTGGTGTTGATGATTGTGTTGGCCAAAAACCAGTTGTTAATATTCGCACCGTTAAATCAACACCACTCAATGAAATACCATGTAAATTTGTATGATTTTTAAATTCATCCATTATTGTATTTGATACAGACATATCTTTAAACATTCCTTCTAATTTTGATGTAAATTGACAACCGCATTCAGTCTTTAATTTTGAAATCATATTCTTTTCCGAGTCATCAGATACAGATTTATTTAATAGTAAGCGTTTGGCTAAATGTGCTTTGTAATAACGTTCAAATACATCTTTTTCTAATAAATAACGAAATAGAACCATTGTTTTGTCCAAAATTGTTTCTATTTCCTGTTCGGTCATCTATATATTGATTTTAAAAAATAAATAATGAAACGGTTAATTGAAAATAATAAATAATATAGTTTGCTTTTTTTTTATATTTTTAAATTTATATTATAATTCAGACATGGCATGTGGTATATGGCAATAAGTACAAATAGATTATCTACAGTAGATATCTTTGAAAGACTAAAAAAACAAAAAAAAAGGGGGGGGGAACTGAATCATGTCTCAATTATATTTTTATTTTTTTTTTTTTTTTTTTGTTAGAAATTTTTATTGAATAAAATTTTAAAATTAAAATTTAATACCAAATTTCTAGAAAACCATTCATGCACCGTTTGTATATCTTTCTGTCTTGATAACTAAATTTAAAATTGAATATAATTTAATTAAATTATTAAACAAATAAATAAATTTGCAAATATAATAATTAAAATCAGTGGCAAAAAAAAAATATGGAATATTGAAGAAGTAAATAAGATAAACAAAAAAAATAAAACAAATAATATTTATATAATGAAAATAATTATTTATCACATAGAATCAGCAGCGGCAACAAAATTATTTCAAGAATTTGCTTTTTTAATTTAACCGTTTTTATTTATAAAATATAATTTACATATTTCGACAGATGAACGGTAATTGCGATCGCACAATGATCGTTAAAATTTTACAAATTACAGAACAATAAAAATTCACTTTAACAAACTCGTCAAATCATTTAAGCATATAATTTTATAAAAAAAATATATATATATACATATTCATACTTACACCTTTACCACCTTTCTTTAATTTATCATCAATAAATAATGATAAATATTCGGGTGATTTCGGATTTAAATTTAAAAAATGTTCAAAATCAGACGATATCATATGTTTAAAAATTTTATCATTATTAAATGAATGATTAAGAAAATGATCGAAACGATCTTTTAAATCCAATAAATTTTGTATAAATGTTATTGGATTACTTCCATTTTCTTCCTCCTTAACCAACATACGACCTTGTTCACGTAAAAATGATGATACACAATCAGCAATTGTTTTTAAACCATCTTCTTTCAAACGTTGAAATAATTTATACATACAAGCTAAATCATCAGTTTTTGTATTTTTTATCATATAAACAACACCACTATTTTCCATATCAACAATAGAACGCATATGTTTTTTTATTAATTCATCTTCAACCACTTGTATTATTCGTGGTTCAGTTTCTTTGTCTAAATATAATTTGGCTCTATCTGATTCTTCAGTAATTCTGGTCTATATTAAGAAAAATGAAAAAGGACAATATATAAAAAATAAATGATTAAATTAAATGATCAATAATCCATAATATATCAATTACTTCAACTTTTTTAATGTATGCACTAGCATTATTTTCAGATAAAAATTTCTGTGATTCCATTTTATAGAATGATGCTGATTGAGTTAGAAATGGACGTTCAAAATCTTCTTCATATACCCAACGACTATTTATACCTAATACCATTAACATTTGACAAGCATTTTTTATTGCTAAATGATCTATAACTTCACCTCGTCGTTCTGATATGACCATACCAAGTAAATTATCCCTTAAATGATCACGTATTGATCCAAATCGTACAACCTAATGGAAAAAAACAAAATTTCAATTTTCAAAGAAATATCAAATTTAATTAAATTTTACTTGATCTCGAAATATAATCAATCCAAGATTATATACATTATCAACTTCATTTTGTTGCACATAAACTCTATCCATATACATTAAAATATCTCGTATCATAACCATTGACGTTTGATGATCACTCCATGCTTGATTTAATGTTTGTAAAAAATTATTATATAAACATCTTAACACATCAGCCCGAACCTTTTTTTTATTAATTCAAAAAAAAAAAATAAAATTATACAAAATATTAATACATATTAAAATTACACTCAAAACATACTTTTGATTCTAAATGATGAGTAACAACTTCTTTAAGGCCAGTATATAAACGTTCACCATGTTTATGTAAAACCATTGTATAAGCATTACGATACAGTTCTTCAAATGAAAGTCCTGAATTGTTTTTCTTTTGTATTTCTTGTATTGCATTTTTAAGTAAAGCCCATATTGATTCGACATATTTTTCATCCATATTCATCTAATAAATGATACAAAGAAAAAAAATTAAATTAAATTAAATTTAATAAATTTTATTGATTGAAAAAGAATGAATTATTTAATAATATTATATTATATACGAATAATATTATTTAAAGTACCACTCTTGATTTTCCAAAACTCAATTAATTTCAGTTGAACAATAATTTGTCAATAAAATCTATAAATCTACACTCACGTAGAATTCAACAAAAAAATAATGTTTGAATAAAGGAAAAATAATAGAAATTATAGTATTTGTCATGTTTGTTGATTTGGTAAGCTGAGGCTTTATGTACCATAAATTACATATTAAACTACAAAACTATAATTGATCTTATATTATACAGGTCAAAAGAATTGTATAGGAAAATGTCTGTCGGAATGACCGCAAAATGTGTATAAAATAAATAATATATAAACCATTTACCACCAGATTCCATAATTTTGAATCACTAATTCTTTGCGATATACCACAATCATATATCCATGGAAACGCTTCGCAAGTCTGTAATTTGGTTTTCTTAAATTCGATTTTAGATTGCATTACCAAAACATTTAAATAAGTTTTGAGTAATTTCAATTTTTTGATTCTAAAAGTTCTTAACAATTAATAAACAGTAAAGATATAAGACAAGGATTTTTTTTTGTAGATTCTCATTTAAAATTTAAATACAAAGTTTAAGCTTAATTGATGCCAAAAATATAAACCTAATCAGTATAAATAGTAAATAATTAAAATAAAAAATTTAAAAAAAAAAAGAGAAAATAACATTTGAAATTAATATTATTTTGTTATTCATTTTCAATGAAATATTGTGGCTACTATTACAATGTAAATTTTATTCCAAAAATTGATTTAGTAGTAGATAAGCTTTCTAAATGATTTTTAATAAAAATATAAATGAAAAATATTAATGATGACACTGTTCAAATTTCATGGACAATAAAAAAATTATTCTGTAATTTGGCACGATGAGATATTGTGCACTGAAGTCTCGAAATTAATTCACACAGAATATTCAAAATCTATATTGAGTTTCTTGACTGTCATGAGATGACACTGTTCAAGTTTCATAGATAACAACATTTATTCTGTTTTTTTTTTTTTTCTATTTATACTAAATTTATTCTTTAGGAAGCGGATACCCTTTAATGTTCATAACACAAAATAACTTTTTATGTGCTCAAAACGACGGATGAAAACGATATGAACGTAGAAATTTGTGAATATTTGATTTAAAAGGATGGAGGCCGTAAAATTTAGGAAACATATCCACAGACGAAAAGTACGCGATATAAACGTGCCTCGATATTTAATTGTGCGGCCAAACGTAAATTCAACAGAATGCGAGTGAGATAACCGAGCTAGTCGTGTATTAAGTGGAAATAACCGAATATTGGGCATAATGCTAGCAATCTCAGCAGAACAATTGTCATGATAATGTCTATAGAAAAGTGAAAGCGCCCCCACGTTACGCATATGCTGAAGAAAATCTATGTGACATGTGATTTGTTCATCACCACAATCGATACTGTCATTGAATTCCTACTTAAAATCTACCAAATAACATATAAATACAAAATTGTATTTGCCATTCTTCAATCAACAGGTAAACAACCAAAATTTTAGTCCAGTCTTCTTTAAGTTAAATTTTGGTATTTAATATTTAAATTATTTTTAAATTAAACTTTGTTTAATATAATATTTGGTTTTTAAATATAAAATAACGAAGAAAACAATAAATTATAATAATATCAATGGACAACTTACTGGAAATGCTCGAATCCTCATCTTGCCTTCTTTTTTCGGTGCTGTATTTCGAATCATTTTTAACGCAAATTTGTATTTTTACGTACCACCAAAAAAAAAAAAGCAACCTGAATTCTATTAACAAAAAGTCAATTGTATATCAAATACAACACTATCACTTTAAACATATAACAAAAAAAAAAAATTAATATAGCAATTTCAACAAAATTTGTAATCCCTTATAATAAGGCCTGGTGCTGATAAATACTATAAATAATTCACATATATAAGCTATTTTGAAGAACAATTTGTTTTAATAAGTTAATATAATTTTGTTTATTGAGTTCATTTTTATTTCACTTTAATTTCCTTTATAATTTAACTTTTTTTAAAATATGACCATTTAATTTGATAACCACCGACCGGGGACCACCTATAAGAAGAAAATAACAAAAAAAAATAAACAACTGTTAAACACTTTAAAAATAATCATAATTTTTTATTATGTTGTATCTAATCATCAACTAATTATGGTGACCTACGACAATTAAAAAATTATAATGTGCGGATGATATCACTAAATTATAATCAATTGGTAAATCTATTATATCAATTAGATAGTGTTAGGGATCATTAGAATAATATAAAATGCTTATTAAATGCAATTTTATATTATTATTTTAATACTTTTATTTTACATATGTCACTCAAGCATTTCAAATTAAAAATAATTGATGTTGAATGAATGCAATTAAATTCAAAAGTTAAAAAGGACAATATATTTACAAAATTTCTGTTCATAGTTTAATAATATATGATATATATGATTGTGTGATTTTCATTTGAAATCGTATACTGGCAAATCTTAGGAAGTGTATACTAATAATCACTTTCATCGTAAATCAGAATGCAATACAAAGGATTTTACTGATATCTTGCCACTGATTCTAAACATTCAAGACTATAAAACACAATAAGAGAAAATAGATGTTAGTGATATTTATAACGGAAAATGATCTGAAAAATTTTTAATCAGGAAACTGAACTCAAATATACTTAACATCTAGATTTGACAACCATCTTTCTTTATTTAGGAAAGTACTTCTATCAACAGGAGTTGCATTCGTTCCCCACTGAAACATAAAAGTTCTCCACAGATAAAAATCTGTGTTTGATTTTTCGTGAGTCAATAAAATGTGAAAATTACTTAATATAAATTAATTTTAAATAGGAAAACGATCAAATGTTTGAATCAAAGAATTAAAACTGCGACAAAAGTAGTACAGAATTAATTAATTAACATTTTATTATAACAATCGAATTATTACACAAATTAAATACAATCGTAAATATTAACAGAACACGACGTGTCATCGTCCAAAATGACTTATGAGACTTTCAAAAAAAAATTTATAAAATGTTAGACTTGTACACATTGAAATCATCAACTTATTCTTATCATTTAGAAATTCTATTTAGCTACAAGATTAATCAGGTGAATTTTATCAATGTAGCTTAAGTTTGGAATTATAGAAAGTCATTAACAAATGAGGTAAAAATTTAACTTTTCTGTGTATGCATTAATCACAGTAAGTAATGTTAGTAATGCTTTGAATTATTAGTTATTTAGTCGATATTTGACAACAGTTATTTCAACAGATTTTTACAATCAAACAGTACACACTGAAACGATTGTAACAAATTAAAAGTTGGTAAATTTATCTCCACATTAAGATGATTGTACTTGATAATTGTATGATTATGTTGGTGTATGAATTAAATCAGTATCGTGACTATGACGAAAAAAAGGACAATATTTTAATTTGATATCACAAAATTCACATCTTTATTTAAATAAAGAGATTAACGATATAATTTGAGTATAAAATTAAATCATTTGAAACAATTTTATTATCTACGATTGCCAAAGACTGAATACACCATAATGAAAATGAATGTTAACCTTTTGTTTGCAAATTAATAATCAAGAAAATTTGTCACTTGCGAATAAATTATAAAGCGTGAAAATTTCGAGGAAAAATCATTGCAATAAAAAAAAGAAATATTATAATTAAAAATTTTGAAAATTTGTCTTTTTTTATACTTTGAAGAAAACGTGTGGCTTTGTGTGAAAAGTTGAATGATTATCGGTTTCGTAAGTTTTTTTTTTTTTTTTGTTTTTTTTTTTTTTTATTTCTTTTTTTCTCTTCTTTTCATTTTCAATTTTTTTTTTTTTTGTCGTAATAATTTGTAATGTAGTTTATAAAATGATGATGATAATTACTTTCTTATACTCGTGGTTCTTCATTCAAATGGGATTAGTTTGTGAATTGTTGATGGTACTTTTATTTGTACATAAAAGCGGCTAATGAATGCTTACACATCAACCCTGCAATAAGAAGATGAAGAACAAATTTAACCACGCTTTGGTTGCCTTTTTCTCACTAAATCATCATAGAAATTATGATATATCA
>JANSTX010042150.1:0-12625 GCA_027564355.1 Penthetria funebris | reverse complement strand
TAATGCAACTGCATTGGCATTTCCTATTTGTGGCGCTCCTTTAAATTTAATGGTGGATGCGTCCGACATCGCCATTGAAGCGGTCTTACAGCAAAGGGTAAATAATTTATGGCATCCATTGGGTTTCTTTTCGCAAAAGTTGAACGTAACTCAGTCAAAATATAGTAGATAGACTCTAAAACCGAACCAATGTCTACGATATCTAAAACTGTAAAAGATAGTTCAAACGCGCCCAAAACGGTCACATTTTCCACAAAAATTCACATATTTCCTGTATATGTGACACGCTCCGGTCGTATAAGTAGGCCACCCATAAACATATAATAGTTTTTTTTTTGGTAAGAATTTCAAATGATGAAAATTATATTAAAGTAAGAACAATATTAATTTTTTTTTTTTTTGAAATGAATAGACCAAGGAATATTTAATCGTAAAAGCGACTTTAGGCTTTTACTGGTAAGGGAGTATGTGGCGAATACACGGCGAACATTGATGGTGATGAATATTTTTAATCATCTGAATTAAAAGATATTCATTGCAATCAGTCGTACAATGTATTCAGATCGTTAAAGAACTTATTTTTAACATCATTAAAGTATTGTAAATTTTATATTAGTTAGATGTTATGAAATTATAATATAAAATTATTGAAATAATACATAACTGAGTGGTTTTGAATTAGAAATAATAAATCAACGAAGAGGACCACACATGTACATTCGGGTATAAAACTGTATTGTATACTGTCACCAATATTGTTTCTGCTTATGAAACTGTATTATAATCAAGGTAAATAAGGAACCGCATGGTATCATATGAGATCTTATCGGGTCGAAACTTGGAAGATAACAAATATCATTGTAAATTCTAGTTTTCGTCAATAGGGTATATTAAAAATAGGCGCATATTAAAAATTTTTAACTAAACTACAATATCAAACGTTTGTAAAAGTACACATGTTTTAAATAGTTTAATCCATAAATAATATAATAATATAAATAATATTTAAAACATTTTAAACCTTCTATTTAGTACACCTAGCTTTAGTATCTGCACAAAATAGCAAAGGTGCATTATGCAGTATCTACATAAAAACATAACTTTTGATAGAGCAACCTTCTTAAAATATGAATACTTTTGAATAGTAACTGAAAGTTTATAATATAACAATGCACCTGATGAAAATATAAGTACCTTCATATTATTAATATATAGTACATATATGAGAGTATGTTATGTACTTGAGGTTTTATTAATTATTCATTGGTTCCAACATTATATAAAATATATGAACACACATCTTTTCATAAATTTTCTATTTTCTTTGAAACAAAATTAGACTAAATATTGTTGCTGATTAATATTGAAATGTGTATGCAAATCTTCATTATGTGTCAGTTGTATTTTAGATGTAAACTTATTAATCATTTAACGTAAATGCCATTGTTCAAAATGCACATTGCACATAAGACATTATTAGATATAACATATTTAGTTGATTATATGACATTTTATCTATGAATTTATTATGAGTATTGGATGAATATAGTATACCCAAATGTAGTTTCTTGCAAAAATATCATGGGACTTCATTATTTTGAATAAATCAAACACAGGGCATAAACTAAATTCCACAAATTACATATTAAATTAAAGCTGAATACAGAGTAAACACTAGAATATGCAAAATATAATTTATAATATTTAGTATATTAAAATTTCTTGTTTTTTGTGTACTGAATTTTAATTTAAGATATAATTCATTTGTGTTATTTGCCTACTTTTGCTCCAAAATCTAAAGATTTAGATTCTATTTAACCCCTTCAGCCTTATCGAACATTTTTAGTGCAAATGCTACGGTATTTGTAGAGATATAAACTGATCGACATAGACATACTATCAGACTTATCAGAAATTGCGGCTATATGTTCAAGAGAATTGTTAACCTTACCCCTTACTTGATTTAACTAGTATTTACAATCAATTATATTTTATATTTTTATTTCCGATTTCGCAAGTTTGTGGTATATCGAAACGGCAATAATGTGCTTATTAGGATCCTCCACTGTAACCAACCAACTAGGATAATAATATGTTTTATTAAAAAAATATAATTTTGAAATATTTATGAATCGTGTAATTATTCCATTTAGAATTTAAACTCAATAAATTACGGATATCAATGCTCAATATTATTGAGAAGTTATTTTAAAAATTGAAAAAAAAAAACAACAACCCGGGTAAATATGTCCAATTTATACTTAATATGATCGTTCAATTCGACTATAATCGACATAATCGGTAATGCATATTTCCATTAATTCTAAAAAAAATATAGTAAATATTTTATTAGAGAATTTGATTTTCCTTTTAAAAAATTAGCTACTAATTTTTGGAAACATTTATTGTTTCACTATTGTTAGCAAATCTATCTAATCATCTAGTGAAGTGAAAATTTATTACTTTTTCAATTAATTTTGTATGAACATATATAATATGTAACATAATTTAAAAATCATGTTTATATGATGAAGAGTTTTGAAAATTTGATAAAATAATGCAATAATTTTATAATTGTAATCAAATAAAATTTCAAAGTCAAAACTGTCCTGATTTTCACAGAAATTAATGAAATGAAATTCAATTGTTCATTGTTTTTTTTTTTTTTTTGCAAGTGTTATTTGAATATTACATTAAGTAGTAAATATTTACTAGAACCATAGCCAAAAATGTTGAAAACGAATCTACCCATATTCGTATTAGTACTGTATGAATGGCATATTCCGTATATTTTGCTATTACCCTATATTTACTACTCTTCAACAGTTTACTAAAGACTAATAAAATTTTAAATTTTAATGTTTGTATTGCATTGCATTTTAATGTAGTATATATCTAGTATATTTATCCAATCTGTATATACTATGATACTATGTATATACTTACTTTATTTCATTTTAGCAAAATGTATTTTATCAAATATGTATGATGTGTCCTGTAAATTTGTTCAAAAACAAACAGTCACTGTCAATTGTTTTAAAAGCAATTAGCTAGACAAATGTTGTGAACATATTGCTTTTTAATGTCAATTACTATAAAGGTGTATATGATTAATTTATTTATGATTTACTCGTATATGCGAGTAATTTAAGTTTTTATACATATCAAATGATATTATATGGAATATTACGAAAATCAGAGCTCTAAAGTGAAGGATCCTGTTCCATTAAAAATTAGTTTCATCCTCGTATATAATTATCTGTATCTCAATGTTATTGTAGTACTTATAGATATTGAGAGTGAACCTCTTAAAAGTAGTGCACTATGCTTTAAAAAATTGTAAATCCATGATTGGTCAATATAGTTTTCAGTAATGTAAATTCAATTTTATTTATTTTATTTGATATTCGTGATGTTCATATAAGTACTAAAAATGACAATCGTTCATTACCTACAATTGTATTCTTAGCGTTCTTAGTTATTCAATTTAATTTTACTTGATCGCGTTGACCGTTGACAATTGATCATAATATATGTCAATTTTGACTACTCATAATAAAGAAGAAACCTAATAAAGAGAATTAAGCATTCCACACAAGCATTTAATTGCCAATCAAGTATAATTTCTACTTAGTATAAATAGGTTGAGAAACATCTGAATGTTAGTCGGTCAGTCCATACACCACCATAATTCATCTATACTATCAAAATATTTAAAGATTAACGTCTATTACAGGTGATTTTATTTTACAAACATTAATGCATGTTTTAAATTAAAACTAACTAAAACCAAGTGTTTTCAGTGAAAAACTATTTACTTATAGTTTTATTGCGATCGTTTTGCAGACACTAGCAGCTGTTTACTAATAGTAATTAACAATTTTGCAGCGAATATATTAACATGTGTTAAATGAAGATATTTATGAATTTTCCGTTGCTCTTTCAATTTCTTATGACACACAATGGTTTAATGTAGAGCGAATGATTTAAAATTTAATTGTTTAGTTTCTAATTTAAATAAAGAATTTTCAAAAATACTTAAATCAACTTAATAGTGCATGGAAATGAATTAAACACTTTACAGAAAACGCAATCTTATAAATGTAAACTTTGATCTAAATGATGTTCAATAGTTCGATAATATTATGATCTTGGAATTTTATTTTATACAATTTTATATCATTCAATGCTTACATGTAAATTCTAAATCATGTGTAATAATGGATTTTTTGTCTTAAAAGCGTTTATTGTGCATTTGGAAACTTGGGTTGATGTATAGGTGTAACTAAAATTCTTGTTAATATGGAAACATTAGTAACCAGAAGTTAATTAATATGTAAAACCTTAGAAGTAAGAATAGGCAACGTTTTTTACGTAGATAAATTGTTTGCAGTAAATTGCTATATCTTTAATCTAATATTTCATAACTATTTTAAATTTGACGTATCTATATTTGGGTTTCGTTGACATATGTAATTATCATAATGGTGATATTTTGCAGTTATATTATCAATTATTTTATTTATTTATTGTTTGTAACTTATTATGTTCGACTATAAGCGGTGGTTGTTTCCCATCGGGATAGAAAAATGATTGACTGAAACATTTTGTTATAAATACTATTATAAATTTATATGCTAACAAATTGTTGATTATCACTTCAACATAACTAGAAGAGGGTATGAATTTTATTATCGGTGCCATCCTTCATTTTCTATTGATGTAATTACCGAACAATAAGTTATTATGAATATCTATTAAGAACTTGGATTATTTATCCTTAAATAAAATTACTTTCTATTATAAAAACATGGATTTTCCATTTATAACGCGATTATTTTTCAGTTGTTAAAAATGAATTTTAAGTAAATTTAATATTGTATTTCGATTTTATAATAAATTAAGCATGTCATTTCGATTAAAAATTTACCCTGTTGATGAGATATAGAAAAAAAAAACAATAATTAAATTATCAAACTCGCTTTTAAACTGAACACAACAATACGAAACCATTAATTGAAATTTAATTGGAAACTAATTTGACGTTGTTATTCTATTCGCTTATATTGTGAAAATTTAACATGTGCATTAATTTTAGAAAATAGAAAATTTTCTATATTAATCTAAAATGTGGATTTGTGGGTTTAATGTTAAATGGGTAAATTATAATTTTTGATTAGATAAAAATTCCAAAATTTAATTATTATTTGATTATAATTCTATAAATCTGTGTGTCTCGGTTGAAATTTGCTAAATTGGTCAGGTACTTTAAGAATTTAGTTGCCTAGTAAATATAGACAGATTTAATAAATTAAAGTAAACAATATTATTGTTCAACCTATTGTATATAGTTGCCTTCACGCTAAACCATACATTCATAAAAACAAAAATTATATGTTTTATTGAATATTTCACTTAATTGAGCGTATGTTATTATTTTTTTGCCACCAAACTATGTACGAAAAATAAGTAATTATTTAATTAAATTAAAAATTAAAAATAAATCCTAATTAAATTCGTATTTCAATTTAATTTGATTTGTTGTTGCGGTGTGAAAATAATCCCATGGTTGAGAAAATAAATATCTTTCATAGATTAGCGTAACTTTTAAATTTTTATAGTTATAGTCTAGTGAGAAAAATTACTTCTTTAATTTTACATAAAATTAAGTTTATACAATACTTCAGATTACGTACAGTACTATATAAAACTCAGCAATATAAATTGCAGTCCTACATTTGGTTTTAAGTGCCTGTCCATGGACAGGCTAAGTGTAAATTAGATTCGGTAATGACACTTTAGTCATATCATGTGCTTGAGATGATTCATTTCAATTGATTACAATCCGAAAACTTAGTATCCTATTTTTACGAATTACATTTATATATATATATATATAATATATAGTATGTAGTATATTTTATACATAAATAAATCATTTGATATTTTCCTTTTATTTCCCTTTATGCCAATAAGGCAATAAAATGAGATTTAATTTTATTGTCAATAGCATTTATTTCGTGTTACTAAATCTATATATGAAGATTAAAGAAAGAATAAAATCGATTCCATAATTATATTATCGCTTTTAAGTATAGAATATCAATTGGAATGTGATACCTTTTTGTAAGAGACTAAAAGACTAAATTGAAAAAAGATTAAAGTAATTTGTTCGAACTTGAGAAGATATTGATCAAGAAATGGAAAAGTGTATATACTATTTTACCAGTGGATAAATATATATATATAGTATATAGATACCTATTTAGGTATCTTAATTCTAATTTTATTTAAATTCGTCATGACGAATAAAATGGGAAAGAGGTAATTCGAAAAATTAATGAATAAAATCCATTAAAAACAGTGGAAATTTTATTAGTTTAAAAGGATATTATTCCTTTTGTGTGCGCTTATTAGAATATAAAATTACTAGTAAATATGAACATTTGGCAATTGGCACAGTAATTATTATGAAACAATTTTAAGTATTTCACCGTCAATTAAATTTATTCAGCCCTTATATTATAATATACATTTGTGCTATTTCGAGATTTACTTTGCAAGAAGCATAAAGATATTCACTTCGTTGTTATACAAAAATATTTAATATCAATAAAGGTTTAATAATAGTCTATTCTATCAGATGACAAGTGATATAATATGCAGAATAGAATATAAATTGGCTTGGATAGGTGAGAACATAAACTATTGCTTTATGTATCAAGTTGGCAATTCTGAAAGAAATATATGATTTCAGAAGTGCGGAAGAACTGCATGTATTGACGTAATTTTCTTACAACCTCTTCAAAAAATATTATACCAATATATATAAACGGTATGTATTAGAAAACTAATTCAGTGTACTTTTGAATTATTTTTTTTGTCTGTGGGTGCGACTACCGTGTGCAGTCAAACGAAAAAATTTAAATATGCCATTATTCACATATTTAGATAAATGGTTCCGCAAACTAACAAGTTGTAAAATTGCCCTCAGATATTTGACGTATGTTACAACTTAAACGTTAACTCTATATAATTGAACAATTGACTATCTGAATGACAATTACTATTGTATATTTTAAATTAATAAAACATATTGCATATAAATAAGTTATTTGTTTTACATGATATATCTATTAGTTCAATGAATATCATATTTCCATGTAATATAATATGCAATACTCTATGATGGTGCTGTGATAGTTGCTGAAACATTGTTGTAATAACTATTTCTATTTTCACGTATTCTAATATACATATTCCAATGATTTCATTGTTATAAATGTACGAGTATAAATATAATATAACAATCCTTATTTTCTATGTGCATATATACACGTTAAGTTACATACCTACTTGATAAATTTAAAATTTAATCAAATATGTTGCAAAGTGACCACAAATAATATACAAATCATACATGAATATTGAATCTCAGTTAAAATTAATAATTTATATACTTGCAAAATTTAAATGGAAATGTTCTATTGTACATATAACTATAAGATTCAATTTGGTTTAGTAACTTTAATTTTAGGTAACGCTCGACTTTCATTTGATTACTCTTATATGGTTTTCGTATTAGCTAATTGATACTAAAAATAGTGAAACTGATTGATAATGAAAATGTGCATTATTTGAACTCGAGTCCTGTTTTTCTCCAAAAATAATAAATCACAGTGACTCAGTTAAACTATAATATTATATATAAAACTATTACATTAAATTTATAGTTAGTAGACAAATTTGTCAATATACTCGTGACTATGTTTAATATTTCAAAAAATCTCGAAAATGTAATATCATTTACCCACGGAATATTTGCTGATATCAAATATACGTAATATAAGGGTAGATAGCTTGAAGCGTCTGTAAATTGGCTTTCGTTTTATATATTATCTATATACGTTAAGTTTCATATTGTTTCATTTGTATATAACTATATATGATAATATGAATATGGGGTGACTTCATTTCATACTGACTAATGTACAAACTTAATATAATTTGACGTATTAAAAATGGAAAAGTTTTATAGATTTTTACGAGCATATTTTGCCTTATATACCGAATTTTCAATCGATATTCATTATATATATATATACTTGTATAGATATCAAAGGAACACTTACGATTATATATAGGTGTAAATAAATTTTCAACCCACAAACACTTGCTTTTGAAATTTTACTACAAAATTACTTTATAGCTAACCATTTATGTACTTTCAAATATGTCATATTATAATTTTCTGAAAGAAGTTTCAAACGTGCAGATAATTTATCTTGTGGTAATCTTATAAATTTGTTTAAATAAATGGAAATATTTCTAAAATATGAGGTGAGTTTATTATGCATTTTCAAATGATAGCATCATATGAATATTTTCCTATAGTACAATTTAGATAAGATATATATGTAATTCAGAAAATATTTACATAAACTGATTAATCTATATAAATGTGTCCTTATGTTAAATACTTTTCGACCATCAGAGAAGATAAATTTCTAAATAAACAGTTCATAATCAAATTTGTTTTGCGGACAGTTATTCTATTGCAATTCCAATTGGAATACTTTTTGAAGCTAATAAAATGGATCGTGTTCTATAAATCTATAAAAAAAATCCTTACTCTTGATTAGTCATTGATTATATAATAACTGGAAAACTACTAATTAAATATTCTAAATCTTAGAATAATATTGTTATGTAAATTCTAATTTATTGAAAGACTTAAAATCGAATAAAAATATTCATCTATTTAAAAGCAACAAATGTTTTCGTGATTTTATGGTAAATTAGGTCTTTATTTTTACTTATTCTTTCAATCTCGTCCCATTTTTGTAGATTAATTCATTTTGTGGGCAAACATATTTTTTGATACCGGACGTAACGAACCATGAAAGGAGTTAATATGTTAGATTTAAAGTTGCATATATATACGAGACATAAAACATATGCTGCTTAATTATATATGCAAAATGTAGCAAATTTTTGGTGAGAAATAGCCAATGCACAATTACTGTAAATCAAACCTTTAATTAACAGACAATTCCATCATAAAAATGATTTTGGAAATTTTAATTTCAACCAAATACTTTGGACTTACTTTTAATAATTTAATTGATAAACATCACATAGTATATAGTACAAAGAATATCTCCATAATCTACCGGCGAGAATATGTTTGTTTAGTTCGGCTCCCGTTAGTTGAATTACACCGTTGCGATAAATTAGTATGTTGCAATGTCCTCATGATGGTTTATGTGCTGCAATTGAAAAGTAGTACTGAGTACTGCAGTACTTTTATATCACATACTACTCATCTATGTTACTATATATCTTGTTGAAATAATTTAAGTATGTTTTCGTGCTTCCAATATATGCATATGCATTTATTATTTTGTGTGGTCATAATATTTATAATTTATTTGGGCAATATTTTCCATTAATTCATCTATTCTTTCTTATAGAACTTATTATTTTGCATGATGATTTTTCCGACATTATTATAAAAATCCTTAAAATATGTAAAACTAAGATAGTTAGAGAAAATGAAAATGGAAAAATAAATTAAATTATTGAATTATGAGGAAATTGCATTGAAAATGTTTCACCTTGAAGAAAAAATCTTTTGAATATTTTTCTCAAGTTTATTTAATAAAAGTGCATTTCATTTGTCTTATTTTACTTTTAATAATGATTATTGAAATGTTTATAAATAATATAAACTATTAAAAACTATTTATATATAGAAATTATGAATGAACTTATTTTCTTCTTTACCATATATCGAATGTACAATAATATATAGTACAATATTAGAATACATTATATCGTCCCTTAAAAAAATATTAGAAAATGGAATTTATGCTAAGAACTTGAACATTTTTTCCTATATGGGGACACATTTTGTCTCAACCAACAACTACTGTTTTCTTGGCACAGCTTAAGCTTTCATAATTCATTTCAAATTAGAGGATTATCTGTAAAAATTAAGTTTTCCAACACAAAAGAATACAAAATGAAAAAATGTCGAATAATACTAAGCTTATTATTATATTGTAATTAAATTAATTATGCAACATTTGGGAATTATGAAAAAAATCTTTATATTTAGTTGTTAAATTGCATAATGGTTTTTGTTGTTTTCAAAAAGTTCTATTAAATTTTGGACGTGGATAGAATTCTGAACGAAAGTGTTTTACTTATTCTGCATTTTTCCAGTTTTTTCTTTCATATTCTGTACTAGCTTATATACATAATGTTTTATAAAGGTTTTAAAATACATTTAAAACTTATAATTATAAATCATTATATATAAATGATTACATGATTATGTCAATGCCTTTTTAATAAAATTACTACATTAAAATATTTAAGATTAATGATGAGTAATTTACACCAGAATAAAATTTTAGAAACTTTCTTTGAATATATAAGCACTTTCAGTTTTAAAATTCTCTAATTAATTTAATTAAAAAGACGCTTTCACTCACACAAAATCTCACAGCAGATGGTTTGATTCTTCTATATGAAATAAAGTTTATGTATTTAGAAAATCACCCATTTCATGCGACTTTTCCATCTTCTATTTAAAATAAATTTAATTGAATATTTTATACAAAAGTCACATATTATCAAAAGCGAGTTTTAATTATACATAATTTTATTTAAATTATCTAATGAATGAATTAAATTAAATCAAAGGAGCGCAAAAAAAATGGACACAAGAACTAGAAATAGACTTTGTTTATGGGTTTCTAAAGTAAGTTACAATATTTAAGGGAAACCATATTTTGTATGTAATGTTTTATGTTTTAATAATGAATCATAACTGATTATTATTTTATTTTCAATTTTTCTGAAAAGTATTTTGATGGAAGAATATTGGTAAAATAGATCAACCCAAAGCTTAAATTAGAACTTTAATTTCAGACTGGGAAACATAAGGAATAAATGCAAAAATACCGCGAATCCAGATAATTAAATCTGATAGAACCATAAATGTCTATGTTTTCGATATTAATTTATAATTTATAATGTAAGTAATTCACATTATTGATATAATGCATGTAAATGGGCCTTATTAAAATATGAAATTAAAGTCATTACATAAAAATTTAATAACCAAACATTATTATTAATAGCTTATGTTTCATATTTTATTAAACAAAACTTTCAAATAATGTCCATGTAACTTTATCGCAATTGGTACAAGCCTATAATCAATTAAATAGAGATAAATAACCGATTAATGGGTAAAATTAATTAGTTATGCGATTGATAAGGCCTCTGACAAACAATAATGTCAAATAAATTACTAACTCAAAAAAAATTTATAAATTTTTTTTATGAAAGTCATGAAATGAACAGAAATTTTAAGCGTCATTAAATTTAGCAACAAATGAGTTGAGATCAATAAAATGGAAAGAAATGAAAGAATTTTTAATATAATAAAATGAAAAACATTCAATAATATTAAAAGCACGGGATTTCACTACAGGAATCAAATAAGACAAATTAATATAATAATTAAATAATATGTAATAATTGTATAGATATAAAAGCAAATCAATATTAAGAACCTCCAGACAGTCAAGACTAAGAATCTCACGATACTTGATAAGGATTTGTACTCGTACAAATCAAACCAAATTATTAGCAATTGGATCAACAGTCGAATAAGAGTATCTTAAAATAAATAAAATCTATAGTGCGATCAAGTCAAAGTCATGAAAGAAACTACTCAATTGAAGGGAAATTATTACAGGAAAACATTACTATGTTTATTTAGAATTAGGTAAACCAAGAAACCACTCAACTGAATATGGAAATTATTAAAAAGAACAATAAAAATGTCAATAAATTCAAAGTTAAAAAATATACGAAATAAAAATACAACACCAAACCATATGTATTCATTCAAAAAATATATAAATTGGTTTAAAAAATAAATTAAAAATACCTATAAATAATTATATTACGAGTATAATTTCAAATACCAATATTCCTCATGATGCAATTCTATCGCAATTTTTTAAGTGTGTTCTTAGTGGTGATACCCAAATAAATATAAATATTTTACATTTAAAGGATTATTTTTAATATTTAAAAATTTACATTGTAAGTGAAGTATTAACAAATAACCTCTACTACTCAACGACACATCATTTTAGGTGATTTGGAACAATTTGGTCAAACATATTTGAAGTAATTTGGAATAAATTCCTGGTTTAGAACAACAATATTCAATTCAGTACTGTCCATAATGTTACACATTAACTCATGATGTAATTTTTTGTATACCATTTTTTCTATTATTTAATATTTAATTTTAGAAGCGCGTTTCAATTTTAGAAGCGTGTTTAATTAGATATTGACAATGACTATATATATATATATCATTATATATTATATATTACATTTAATACATGTCTTCCAAAATAATGCTGACAAAAGTGATATAGATGCATATTACCCAATTAAAATGTCAACAAGGTTAAATAAAATTTTAATTCCAATTTAAGCTTCTGCAGAAACAACCAACCATCAAAAATAACATCAACAACAACAACCAAATTTATCTCTGCATATTTAATGTTATGTATCAATTCAATATGAT
>JANSTX010042139.1:0-12626 GCA_027564355.1 Penthetria funebris | reverse complement strand
TTTCTTGAAGTTGTTGTGCTTCTATTCGCGCCGCTTCTTGATGTTGTTCTTGTTGCGCTTTAATCTCTTGGATATTTTCTTGAAGTAGTTATGCTGCTATTCGCGCCGTTTCTTGATGTTGTTGTGCTTCTATTCTCGCCGTTTCTTGATGTTGTTCTTGTTGCGCTTTAATCTGTTGGATATTTTCTCTCAAAGTGTTCACCATATAATCTCTTGAATCTTTTATTGCTTGATGAATGGAACTAATTAGTACCGCAAGTGAAATATCTTTCGTGGCCATGTTTATTACTACAAATAACGAACACTACCCCATATATAATTCTACTCCCTAGGGTCTCTCCAATGTACACTTATTAGCCACTATCATATGTATACAAATATATTTATGAAGTAATGATTTAAATTAGATTACTCAAAATATAGAGTATTTATCATCATTTTGAACTAAATTAAGAGGTATGATGCGAAACTTATGTTATCCGCATTGTGCATTCAATTAAGTGTTCTAAAAATTTTGAGTTAGAAACATATTTTGCGAAATTTGAACCACATTCATTAAATATAGTTGTGGGCTCAATAATTTTTCAAAATCTTGAATCTTATTACTATCGAATTTTTTGATCACATTATACTGTAATCATTGAGTGCTTGTAGTACATCGTATTCTACATTAATCGAAGTAATTATCAACAAATAAATACGGGATAAGTATAAGTATATTAAAATAGTTGACTGACAAACCCTCCACCTCATATCATTGATACATTTTTTTAATATCATACAAAAATTATAATAAATCAAGTACACAATTATACATGATATTAATTTCTTTATTTTCAGAGTTCTTAGTGATCAGTTTAAAGAGTTACAATTTTAAGTAATTATAAGTGATATTTTTTAAGTAAAATAATAAAAATTGAATGTGGTATATTAAAGTTCTACCATTTATTAACATAAAAGGGAAAAAGTGAATTTAAAAAACGTTTGAAACAATTTTCCAATATGACGGGCCGTGGTGCTAAAAGAAGGGGAAGGCCTCCTAAAACTCCGTCAATTGATAGAAAAAATAAATTCCAGTATCACCTTCTAAAAAAACCAAAATATCTATTAAATAGAGGATCAGAATCACAGTTTAGTACTCCATCTGCATCCCGAGCTTCTTCGCCGCAAGATAGCGAAGAAAGCAAATGTATTTCCAGACAGTCAACGTCTAGAATTGGTGGCAGAAATAGTAGAGTGACTAATAGTAGACGAGGAGCTATATCACAAACATCAGCATCATATTCTAAAAAAGGTACATTTATTTAATTAAAAACACACATAATTTTATTTAGGAAGTCATTTACAGTGGAGTCATAATCAAAGACAGACTTTACCTGGTATAATGCAGTTCAGCATTTTTATAAATAACATATTGATTGAATTAGAATTTATTAAGTTCAGAATAATTTCTACGTAACTGTTACAATTTGATACATTTTTGCAAGTAGTGTGTGAAACAAATTTTAAATAATGTTCGTGTATGTATAAAATATCAGTTATTTCTGATCGAGATCTTATATTTCTCTGCAAATTTCATTCAAATCCTTCGGAAAATGTCATAATGTATCCCACAATTACACAAAAGACAGGTTATGTGAATTCAAGATGAAAAAATTCATTTTGCTTCTAGTGCATCTTTTATTTCTACTAGTGTGAAAACAAATAACACTAATTTGATTTTAATAAGAATAATAAGTGCTCCCGTAATTGAAATTTAAGATACGTAACGCAAAATGGACACTATTATACATATGTTTAGTGATATCGGTCAGATAATGTTTCAGATGTATCTACATAAATCATCAAATTGAAGAATATAGAGGAGATATTACTATATTTTCACCCTATACTAAATTAATATTTACATCACCCGTTTTTTGTGTATAAACAGTATTGAGTTTTGCCTCGTTGGTTTCTAAAATATTTGATAGTCTCAAAAATGTAGTGCATCTATAAAAGAGTTTTAATCGCGTCCAGATCTGTTAGTCTCTGCAAAAACTTATTTCATATTGTATTTAGCCAAAATATTTTAGGACAAAACATTGAAATTGTGACAGGATTGTCACCTTTCAAGTTTCGCAGCTATACAATAGTACCGATAAACAACTGGTTTTAATAATGCACAACTTTAATTTTTGTAGAAATATGTGACGATCACCAGCATACCAAATATTTGACGAGTCATCTGTCTTTGTAACATTGCTTTTAGACCGACTTTTGAGCTGTATTTTACAAGTCATTTCAATTACACCATCATGTTTGACTCAGTTTACGATGGCACTTAAATCTGGTCAGCGAAGTAGAGATCTTCACGTCGTACGGTTAGACCCATATGATAACATACGATTCACAATTTGATTTGATCATAACCCAATCCAAAACATATGGTATGTGTAAGATCTTCCAGGACTGCAACCTGCCCGTTACCTACGAATATCTGGTTCCAAGACTAAACTGATCTTATCGTGCATAATAACACCTATAACCTGGTTGACAGTATTCAGCTAGAATATACTGAAACAGTTCTCACACCCACCCAAATTACCCTTTTCGGCAATTTAATTATCAACCCCTCTTTCCACAGTTTCCACAGGTTTGGAATATCATCAGACAACCACTGCTGATTAATGCCAACCGAGTGGACCTTCAACATTTCGGGTGATTGTTGTCTGGCCTATTGATGATTTAATGCGGATTTTATTTCACCACGACTTGAAACACAATCTTTGAATTGTTTTGTAGTCAGTCTTCGACCAACCGGACTCTAAACAACTTGAACTATTTTTCTATTCAGAAGTTCGCGAAACTAGTCAGTTCATCTTTCCATTTGATTAATTTCATTTCACATCTGCAAATCATCTCTAGATAAGATTTGGCTCTCTGTTTGCCAGACAGTAAGTTTCCCTCATGTTTGAATTTACAGCGTATTCTGTCTGAACTGCAATGTTTTTTTTTTAAAAAGAACATTTATCCCACCTTGGACTTTTACTAAGCTCTTTGTCACCCTATTGTGCCCATATTATGTCCCTAGATTCAATTCTTAATTACTTTTATTGTTTCTCGTCCTCATTATAAGATTTCGAGTGTCCTCACTAATTCATTTCTTCCTTTTATAATTAATGAACGAAGAACACCGACTTGACTCAATGCGCCAGCGATACTAAGCGATTCGCCATATCGCTTGTGAACCGATGTACTTTCTTATCTCGAAGTTTAGCAACATTCTGTGGCTGTTCTAGGTTACCTCTTTATATAGATCATAAGTTTTAGTTTCATTTGCCTAATAATCAGCACACCTATAACTACGAACGTTTAACATAGAATTTCTCCATCTTTAATAGTTATGTGATCTATTTGACTGGTACGCCCGTTCGGTGAAATCCAAGTTTCTTTATCCGACCTAACATAATTAAAACAGTGTATGAAATTACTCATTGGGGTATGTGGCCTCCCATTTTTACTTTTTACTCCTTGCTGATTAAATTCAGTTATGTGATATATATACTTGGTACGAGATATCAACTATTTTGCAATGACCTTTATTGCATATTTATATATAATGTTGTGATACTTTGAACAATTTCTACGGCAGCAATAATTGGCGGAGACAATTATACGTTTCTCTTGTTGTAACTGCTTTTAGTGCAAGTTAATTTGAGTTAGTTCTGGAAAGGCGGTTTTGATTTTTGAGTTGTTTGTTTTTAAACTATTTTGTTTTTATAATTTTTATATTTAGTTCAATTTTTTTTTTGTTTCTTGAAATATTCTATTTCGAAACGACTAAAAATTTGGTTTTTTGAAAATTCTAAAGAAACTATTATTATAATCAATTATGTTAGAATGAAATGTTTACGGGACCACCCTGGAGATCTCTCCAGTGAGACCTTTTCAATTTAAAAAAACATTGAAACCGATTCGCAATTGGTGGAAATATCGTGAAACAACATACAGTCAAAAATTCAATTTTTTGGAATCGGTTAAAAATGAATATTAAAATTTCATTCTATTATTTTTTTTATTCATTCATACTATTGTTAAGTTTTTATACATATTTGTAATTAGCAAATGTCATTACAACTTAACAACTAGTATGTGAAATGAACGATAACTAAAGTTTGTACTCATATGTAGAATGTTGACAGAATATTCCAAAAGTATATTTAATACACTATATTTCGTTTCATAAATTTATCAATGTTAATTGTTTCCTTTTTTTTAGATTACGAGTCGGAATATCATTATGGTTCTGATTTTGGAGACTCTTCAGACGATGCAGATCTTGACGATGATCTTCTTATGTCACAAAGTGAAAGTGATAGTCTAATTGATGATCAAGAGCACGATAGTGAGTTTTCGTTAAGCAGTTACAGTAATACTAGTGGAACACCTCGGCGATCTGTTCGGCCACCTAGTCCAGAGCCAATTTGGTTGCAACCAAAGGAAATACCAGAATTAGAATTACCACAATCTTCCGATGATTTACTTATACCAATACAACATGTTCTTAAAGTGGCTTCTATTTATGAGGTATTAAGAAGGTTTAAAAATCTTATTCGGTTATCTCCCTTTAGATTTGAGGATTTTTGTGCAGCATTAATGTCAGACGAACAAAGTTCATTATTAATAGAAATACACGTTATGCTTTTAAAAGCAATTTTACGTGAAGAAGACTCACAAGCAACTCATTTTGGACCTTTAGATCAAAAAGATAGTGTTAATATATCGTTATATTTAATTGATCAAATAACATGGCCAGAAATATTAAAGAGTTATGTAGAAAGTGATTGTATATTTGACAGAAATATATTAAAAATTTTATCAACAACTGAGTATCCATATACCACAATTGATAATAGAATAACTATTTTACAATTCTTAACTGATCAGTTTTTATTTACGACTACAGTAAGAGATGATATGTTACAAGAAGGTCCTATACATTATGATGATCATTGTCGTATATGTCATCGACTTGGAGATTTATTATGTTGCGAAACTTGTCCAGCTGTTTTTCATTTAGAATGTGTAAATCCACCTCTAGTAGATGTTCCAACCGAAGATTGGCAATGTAATATTTGTAAACTACATCAAGTTAGTGGTGTTTCAGATTGCATTTCATCTCATGAAAAGCAAGGTATGCTTTGTAGACACGATCATATGGGTTTTGATAGACACGGTCGCAAGTACTGGTTTATTGCTCGCAGAATATTAATTGAAAATGAAGAAAACGGGCAAATATGGTACTACAGTTCAGTAAAACAATTTGAATATCTCTTGACTTGTTTAGATGAAGATGAAATGGAATTGTGTTTGTGTAGAGAGTTTTCTGATTACAAAGAAGAAATCATTCGTCAAATGACGCTTACTGAGAATCTAACTAATCAGTTTAAAGGTAATAAAAAATCATATTTAGAAGTCGAGAGTCAAAATATTGAGAAAGTTGCTGATAGCAATAAGGAGGCAATTAATGACACTACATTACATGTCGAAAATTCCACATTATGTGAATCAAATTCGGAAGATATAAATAGCTCAAATTTAGAAGAACTTGATAATGATGAAAATTCACAAAATAAAATGAGTAAGGATAAAAAATCGGCAAATTCAACAAAAATTCGTTTATTAAACCAAAATGTGGATCACTCAAAAAGAAACAGTACCGCATCAATTAAAGATGATGTTAGTATTGAAAACAATGACAACAATAATCAAAGTCGAATAACTAGACAAAAGGCATTTCAAATATCAACAGGGACATTACTGTTTAAACTTGGTATGGAAAATGCTTTTAAAACTTACATTAATCAATTCACTTCAAACTCTATTGCTTTAAATAAACCACAAAGAAATGAAGAACGAGACAAGAAGCGACACTTATCACATAAATTTTCATTAACTACAGCTTCCGAATTTAAGTGGTCGGGTAGTCTTAATGGTACGCAATTAAGTATTATAACTACATTACGACAAACACTCCTGGCATTTGAACAAAGTATTTCACCACCATTTATGCATTCAAATTGGGTATTACTACGCAAAACATGGATTTCGGCTGTAAGTAATTGTTCTAAACCAATGGAATTTGCAAAAGCATTAGTTGTATTGCATGCGTGTTTTAAAAGTTCAATATTTGCAAATGTGTGGCATGAGCAACTAGGACATTTAAAATTACAGCGTATTACATCAAATGATCGCGAAGAAAAGAAGAAAATCGAAAAACGTGAGAAACGTGAACGCGATGATGAAGAAGAGAGAAATCGACTAGCAATAAATTTTGTCAAATATTCTCTCGGCTTAAAACATCAGGTTTGGAAGCAAAAGGGGGAAGAATATCGTATTCATGGCCAATGGAGTTGGATGTGGTTGTCGTATGCTCGAAGATGTACTAACCAGACTGTTGATCGAATTATTCCAGTTAAAATTATGATTAAAATTAAACACAATAATGTGCAAAAGATTATTGCAATTCAACCAAACACTTATGAATCACTTAAACAAAATATGTTTACAAATACAATTTTTAAGGATATCGAAATAGAAGATACTGGCAATAAATTTAATGAAATAAATGTTTCACTTGCTCTTACTACTCCTTCTCGATTACTTTATCCAAAAGTAGCCAAAAAATCAAAGTTGGACGCGCTATTAGGTCGTAGAATAGAATTAAAACATGCAGAAGAACGTAAAGCATTAACTAAGCTTCCTGCTGATATTAATAATAAGGATAGTGATTCAAAATTAACAGAATTTTCCAACTATTCTAACGTTGAACAAATATTAGAAAAAATTATTTGTAAATCTAAAAGTGACGTATCAAATCAACAATCACAAATACCGAATATTAATATAGATGTTGTAAATGCATTAGCAAAACAAATTCAATCGACGCGAATTCAATTTGCTTCCTTGAATAGATTGGGCAAACAACACAGGTGTTATGTTAAAGACTGCAATGGTAACGCAAATACATTTTCCTTATCTCAATCAAATGATGTAAGTTGTTATTCGCCGTTATGTTTACAGAGAGCTCGAATTAAGCGAGAATTACTATTACTATTGCGTCAAGCCCATACATCGGGTGACGGTTCAAAGGAAACAGTTAACGCTATCATGAATATAGTTAATAAAAAACCATCCATTTTAGAACAAAAGCTTAGTGAAGGTAAAAAGGATAATGTGCGTTCATCAACAAAAGATGATAATATTAAATCAACTTCTGCAGGTCAAGATAATAGTGTTGTATGTATAGAAAAAGACTTGAAAAATGCTTTAAATAAAGCTATTATATATGATGATATTGACATAAAAACATGTGTTTCGCTTATATCTGAAAATACTGAAATTAAACTAGAGGAAAATATTCCTAAAATTGAGAATGATATTGAAATTAATTCCGAAGTCGACAATAACAAGAAAGAAGATTCTACAGACTCAAATGATTTCATTGATAAATCAACGAATCAGGATTCAACATCTGATGAAGATCTACAAGAAAATATAAATGGTTCTAGAAAAACTAGAATGAGTATACGTGCAGTTCGAGCAAAGACAGCAGCTGCCCATGTTTCTGAAGAATCTGCACACCAAGAAAATAGTACAATCAACCTAAGAAAGTATTCCAGAGACATATCTGCAAAATTAAATACAGTCCCAAATTCAATTCAAAATAAAACAAAATATGTACCACATCCTAATCGCAGATTCGGGGTAAATACAATGAAAATAATAAAGAAAGAAGAATGCTGTAATGCTGAAAAGGAATTTTTTCCAAATGGCTCTGAACGCACTTATTCAACAACAGCGACGGAAGGAAAAATTTACTTAAACCATCATGGTAAAGCATTAGAAAAGAAACATTCATTAAAATTACCGGCTAAGTATCCATTTATTTCAAATTTTATTACCCACAAGAATACGTATTCAATGATGATACTGCCAAAATATGAGTTAATTAAAGTTGCTCGAAATGGAGGAAAGAGCATAGTTAATGGATTTCATCATTTAGCTAAAAATAATATTTCTGTTTGGCCATATTCATGTTCTAGACCACTTTTTAAGACATGTTGGTTATTTAGAACAATGAATGTGAAAAATTTCGCAACAATTGCATTACAACTTCGTATTATATGGTGTTGTTTACGTTGGGATGATATGGCAACTAAACCACCAACATCAGATGGGAAACATCAAGTAAGACAATTATATACTAAAATATGCTAATGTTTGCATTTAGTAATTATTATATAACAATAGGTCACCACTGAAACAGAAATAATGTCATTAGAAATATTGAAGTATCGTCATTGTGGCAAATTTTCGGAAAAATCACAGTATTTGAGAAGAAAGGTGGTTATTCCTTTGGAATTACCAAAAACAGTGAGGGGTAAGCAAATTAAGTTTATTTCTTAATAATTTAGAAACTTATATAAGTTTAATACGTTGGCAAATATTATGATACTTAAATAGCCACAATATTTCAGTTATTATTCAAATTATTTAGTTTAATACAATTTATAATGGGTAACGACACCTTTGTACAATAAATAAAGTAAACTGTTTTGCATTTCTTAACTTCATACATCCACCGCTAAGAAAAAACTTAGTTGGTTTGTTGTTTCTTATGTAAATTAATATTGTTATTTATTTAAATGCCCTAGAATATTCAATGCATTACCCTTTTGGCAATTGGAAACATTTTATCCAGAAATCAAAACTATATTTTTGTTAGATGTGTAATATTCATTGTTTATATTGTCTAAACTAAATATATAATATTAAATTTTATTATCTGTAGAGTGAGTATTAGATGATATTTCTACTTGTTTATATTTCTTAAAAACACCAGCCTTGTAGTAGACGCATAGTGTTAATAAGCAAATAAGCACAATTAAATAAAGTAATTGGTTTTTATATATGGTGACGCATAGCATCAAGATACTTAACCGATTTGTACTTTGTGCGTACTCATTTTATTTTCCACTTAAATGATAATAAAAATTTCACTAGTATTTAAGCATTTGAACATCTTATTTAAAATTGTATTATCATTTCACAGAATTTACTTCCATTCGGTCTGGGTTAAGGAAAAGAAAACGTGCTGAATCACCTCAGAAAACGGAACCTCAAGTTACTGAAGAATGGGTAGATGAAGATAAATTGGAATTATGGGAAATTAAACAATTTGTTGAAAAGTAAGTATATTGGGGCAAAATTTTTAAAATTGAAATAAGTAAAAATGTTTTTAAATGTGTTTTTGTCACACATTTATAGAGTCAAGTGAATTAGTTCGTATAAACTTGAGTACACATGCATTTTTAGTCTGTTTTTACAAAGTTATTAATGTATCGCAGTAACCGGGTAAGCTGGGTGTAGATCGTTGAAATTTAGTTCCCATTAATATTTTCAATTTATATATATTATAGGAATCATTAATTTTTTGTTTTATTTAACTGATTGCTACAACTATACTAACTACTATATCCTGATGATATATTGAAACAATACGGATTCATTATGGTTATTCGTGCACCATTTTCTTAGTTTTTTTTTGTCTTCTTGAAATTGCACTACGTCATTTAATTTTCCTATTGAACAGTACAATTTTATTCCAGTCGCATGCATTTGCAACTATGAAAAAAACTTTGTCATTAATAAACAAAATAAAAACGAACGGAAATTCTTGTGTAACACAAAATTGAATAAGATTGAGATGATGATAGTTTTTTGTCAGGTTGAGATGATGACAGATTTCTGTCTCCAGTTTATTAATAAATAGATAAAAAAATACATTTACATTATAAACATAATATTATAGGCAGGAGAAAACAAATGTAGTACCTGTAACTAGAACAGCAACTGGAAAGCTACCATCTCAACGACCTGCGGAAGTTACAACACCACAAACTCCAATTGTAAATTCGAAGCAAGTCATAGTTGGTCATAAAGCCACACCTGATGAGATTAAAGAAAAAATGGAGCAACAACTGCGATTGCAACGTGCTGCACATCATCAGAAGAGAGCGTTAGAGATGCAACAAAATACTACAGGTATATTTTGTTTAAATAAATAAAGATGTTCTCACATGGTATGATTTAACAGCGACTACTTTTGATACCTAGTTTTCCAAACAACTTAATAAAAAGAAAATGCCATGCCTTTACAATTTGGTTATTAGATATTCTTAGTATTTTCTTTAAGTAAGTAAAAACAACTGTAATTTTGAACTATGCAATTCAGTTTGGAACAGTAGTTTAACTAAAGTTTGTGAAGGAATCACCGAATATCGAATATAATGTTTAGCTGAATAATCTTCGGGTCACTGACATCTATATTTTTATGTTATGACTTATTCAAGATATCTTCGACATGATGTCATTTTATTTACCACATTAATAATTTATTTATTTGAACTTTACCAAAAGTTTCCTCTGCCAAGATTCTGGTCCAAGTCAAGATGAAATAAAATCCGCCTTTTAACATCTAAGATGTGGAAAGGCAGCAGGTGGATAAACGCATAAATATTTCAAAGACAACACTAATGGAGATTGGTTCGTCGTTGATAATACAATCGTTTTTTCTAATTTTAACCTGTATAAATTACATTATAATTTTATATTTTATAATTTAAAAAAAAGAAAAGAAACAAAAACGGTTATATTTTAAAAAAAAACATTAGAGTATACACCCAGTATAGCTCAACATAAGCGCTCTTCTCATACTCTACGTGAGAGTTCTGTCGACTAAAAAACTCTATAGTGTACACGCTATTTTTTTTGTGAGTGGCAGAGCTATACACCTTCTATTCGCTCCGCTAAACATGTTTGATAAGTTTTTTCTCTACAGTAGTAGTAGACGTATGTTTTTGTTTTTTTTTTTCTTTTGTATATTAAAAACATAATAATAATTTTAATAAAAAAAAAAAAAAATTAATTTAATTAAATAAAATCTGGATTTTATCGGGAAAAATGCCATCAGCATTAAAGAAAACACGTAATAAAATATCAAAACCGATCAACTTTACCATACGTCTCTACAGTAAAGAAAAATTCTTCTTCAGTGTACACAGTCTGAAAAGCGCATGGTAGAGCTTTACTCAAAATTGCTCTTCAATAGCTCTACAGAGTACGGTAGAGTGGTAGAGATGCTCTATAGTGTATACATTGTAGGTAGAGTCTCTATATTTTACGCTCTTCACTGTACCGAAAAAACTCTTTTAGTGGACATAGCATTTTCCCAATTACCTCAGAATTAGTTATGATGCTTTGTTTTAAAATCATAATTATGTCATAATTTTCGAATAATTTTCATATTTTATAATTGTTTGAACTATAATCTTTTGCAGAAAACAGCACTCCTCATATAATTGGTCAACGTAAAATAATTGTTAAAAATCCAGATGGCACTACAAAAATTATACAACAAAATATTCCAGCACCTCAACCCAAACAAATACCTCCAACGAGTGATAGCACACAAAAAGTTCAAATAATTCGTGGTGCTGACGGAAAAGTAAGTGTACGTGGTTTAAATCCAGGTCAACAATTAATACAAATGCCAGATGGGAAATTACATGTTTTAACATCAAATCAAGTTGCTAGTGGTAATCTAACAAAAAGTAGTATCAAAGCAAATACCTCTTCTAAGCCATTAACTGTTAAATCTATAATGTCATCAGAGGAAAGTAATCAACAAGCTTCACCTAAATCAGCCACAATTATACGTACACAAGTTCCTAAAAGTGTAATTACAAAAAGCATTCCGCAAAAAACTATAACTCAAAAAGTATGTTTACTCATTTTTAAAGTTAATTAAAATATAATTTTTTATTAATTTTTTAAAAATCTTTTTAGGTTATAAGTGGTAATAATATAATATCGACAATATCAGGTCAGAAAATACAATCTTCAATTAATTCACCAGTATTACAAAAAGTTTCTACATCTAATAATCAAATTTTACCGTCTACATCAGGACAACAAAAAATCATTACGTCGAATTTACAACAATTGTTAAATCAAGGAAATAACAACCAGAAATTTGTTATTAATAATTCAAGTAATAAGTTAGCTGTTTCATCAATTCAACAAATTCAGACACCAAATTCACAAATCATAGAACATAATCAAGCATCTACGCATGTAAAATCTGAAACGGATAGTAACCAAACAATAGTAAGAAGTCAAAATTCAATAATACAGAAAACTCAATTGCAACAAGTTCAAATTCAACCACAGCAGCAACCAATACACACACATCAATTAACAAATTTAAACTTAAATCAACAACCACAACAACAGATTCAACAAATTGTAAAATCGCAGTCTCCACAACAATCACAACAATTAATTATTAATCAACAAGATGGCCAAAAGATTCTTCAACAATTTGTAAATTCAACAAACGTACAACAACAAATTATTGTTGGTGGACAACGTTTTATTTTGAATCCGGGTCAACGTATAATTACACAACAATCACCAATTTCCACACAAATACAACAACAACAGCAACAACAGCAACAACAACAACAACAACAACAACAACAACAACAACAACAACAACAACAACAACAACAACAACAACA
>JANSTX010042128.1:0-12630 GCA_027564355.1 Penthetria funebris | reverse complement strand
TATTCTTGACGGGTGTATAACTCATCGTATCAGGGAACACTTCTTTTTTCAAGGGAAAATTCCTTTTGTTTTTATATAAAAATTTACCTGTTTGTTTTTCAGCTGCCTTTAATGTAAGTGCCTCTAAAATAATATTTTCACTTTTCCCCTTGACATTGGCAGAAAAGATAATAATTTTTAATATTCTGCCAGGATCCAATCCACTGACGGTAAATATTGGAAATTTCGATGATACATTTGCCTGTAGTGTTCCTGTTTGTTGATCGAAAATTTCCATTATAAACCATTGTTTCTGGCCTCCATCAAAACCTGAAAATGATTTTCTTTTTCATTAATTTTTTTTTATATTATGGAAAATATATTTAATATTGAATTTGGTGATCTGGGTTAGTACTTTAGTAGCATCAACCAAAACAGTGAGCCGAATTCATGAACAAGCACTTGCAATTCTTCCTCCGTGGTAGCCATCGTAAACATAGTTTAATATGACGCAGAATTTGGAAATAGCATAAATTGCATAAAACTACGAAGATGTATGCTTTCAACTATCTCTACTGAAGCAAGTGTAAAAAAATTAAAAACTGAACCTCTGAACACTATGACAAATTTTGGCTTAAGAAAACGAACACGATTTGGAACCTGAAACGTTATAGATTGAGCGCGATTCGATAGATGGAAAACGCAGAAGGGACTATAACCATTAATGGTGGAACCCTTTTGCTATCTCATATGGATCAGAGTAACGGAGTTGGTTTATTGCTAGGTGATTCTCCAAAATAGAGCATCGTCGACTGGAAGTCGATAACAGATTGAGGAATCACAGCAAAATTTAAGAGTAGTGCTAAACTTATAACAATAGTTCATATTTACTGATATTTCCCATGACATAGCTTTTTACAGCCATATTTTACACAGTTTTGCTGGGATTGTGTCATTTATACAAAAGTTGACTCGAATAACATGGGTTGGAAGTCTGTTATAGCGGAGTGTGTTAAATGAATAATAATGGCGGAGATTTTTCTGTGGAAATGTACTTAGGACATAATCGCTTAATGCCAAATGGTATACATAGGTTAAGATGATACTCAGATTTTGCACAAATCATATCAATGTATTATGAATTTTGTGGATCCGTCTGTTTGGTCTAATCTAATACGTAATTTTATCCTGCATCTTGATGATTACAATCAAGTTTTCTTGCAATCCGTTACTACTATATATTACTTTATATATAGTATATTATTATTATTTGGAGCGGATAATTTCGATTTACTTAACATGAACACAAAAAGGGAAAAAACCATCCCATACCAAAATCTATTAACTATATTGTTTCTTAAACTACTCCAATAAATGAATACTAGACAATTTATTACATATTTATAGCTAAAATAATTCATGGAATAGGTAGGAAGACGTCAATTTGAGTGTCGCTTTTCTTATTATCTGAGTGTTCAAATATTTTTGGAACTTAGAAAATTCAACCGCCAAAATGACAAAATTAGACAATTGTATATAATAAATATTTCAAGCAGGTGTTTGATACCAGGATGAAAGAAGGTGTAACAAACCGGATTGTTGGAAACTATTACACAAATTGCATAACAACTACATTACTATTACATGAATTACTTGCACAGTTAAGTGTTTGTTGTATTTAATAAATATAACAAGCAGTGTTCGATACGACGATGAACGGAGGGACTTATTAATGGCATTATTACGAGTTCTGTATTAAGCCATTATCAGTGTTTGTTATGCACCATATTTCTGCTACAATATACTGATCACTTTTACTGACCATATATCTAAATTAAGTATACAGAGAACAGTACCATGCAAAAGAACGGCTGCAAAACCAAACCCCATATGTACCTAATTTGTTCATGAAAATACACCAAACACAATCAATGTAGATTTAGAATTATGACTAAAATTAATCAATTACATTATTTAAAAATTCTATCTATTAATATGAACAAAAAAGACGGTTATTCACAAATTAAAAACAAATTATTTAAGATTGTACAAAATTTGATTATACAACTGAAAAATTTTAACAAGCACAACGCAAATAAATCCAAATGACTGTCACAAATTGACAGTAACGAAACGCTGAGGCTGAGATCCAAAAACATAATTAATAGTCATTTTAATTACAGCGATTATATTTTAATTTATAAAAATCGTATTTTTTTTTTGTAAAACTCATATTTAATAATTATTACCGCCACAAGACTCAAATTAACTGTTATAATTCACGAACGTACTCATTTCGCAATTGTAGCGAAGTTAGTGCTTACGCATGTTCATTTTAGTAATCGTGAATGTTTTGTCAAAATGTGATATTTTTATTATTATTATTTTAATTAAATAGATATGAAATTTTTACACCATTATCCAGGGCCTGAATTATCAATAGAGTCGCAGTAATGCAATAACATAATTGTAAGATTACGAACAGTAACCTATTTAATTGTCAGTTTACAATTTTAATATAAATTTATGCGTATGTTTAGTATTATTTTTGGAAATTAATTTAATTTTATAAATAAATTTGTTTTATATGAATTAATGGTATTCGAAATTAAAAGTAGAATACATTAACATATTTTGTAATTAGATTGTACACGAAAAATTCTCAACTGTTGGAGGCGTTGAATCAAATAGACAGGTGACAAATAGTGACCATAAAATGGTGAAGGCATTGAATTAAATAGACAGTCGACAAATAGTGATCATAAATTGGTGGAAGTTGCAATGGAAGTAACTGAAGAATGCAAATCGGTTTAAATTTCTGATCGGTAAGTTGAAATAAATTTAATATACTTATATTTATTTTGAAATACAAATGATTGCGAATTATAATTTTAACTATGCATTTGCATTAATTATTCCTCAATGCACAATGAATGCAACTGAAAAACGAGAATTTGATCACAAATTGATTATATATTTCTAATATAAGCTGTTCAGCAGATGCAATTTGAAAATGAGTATGTCAAATAATGTATAATCTATCTGGTGTTAATTTCCACTATTTGTGTATGTTATTAGTTGAATTTTGTTTTACTGTCGAAGGTCGCTTCACTCAAAGTCAGTAACCCAATTAAGTTACTAATCCTGCGGATAACTCGTAGCCGTTCATATTACTTTATGTTGCCTATGATTTCCCTAGTGAGTTTTATGTTTAGTCGAATTACAACGATAATATCCTTGGCATATGCATTTACAATGACGACACAATTATCATGTTGTCGTAAATTTTAAACTAGAAAATAGTAGAAAAATAGTAGATTGCTATATTTTTCCAGCGACCATTCGTTTATCGTTGGAATGTTTTTTACCATCATGCATAGGACAATCAATTTAATATCTATTTACAATTTTTATGTTAACGTTACCAAAAATGTATATTGCAGTTAATACGATTGTCAATTTGTGATAGAATAATTAAGAAGTTGTGAATCAATCCTACCTACACACAAACATAGGTGATTAGATAGATTACATAATATATAGAACACTAATAATATATATAATAAAATATTATAGCAAATATCAAGCATATACAACATGTGAAATGGGTGATAATAATGGGTTATTGAAGATTAAATTAAGTATCTAATCACAATGAATATTAGTAACAGGGTTGTTTCTACATCATTCGAAGTTAAACACTACTAATTAGTAAATAGAATTCGTTTATTTAATAAAGATAATGCTATTATAAATGAACCTATCTATCAAAGATTACATTCTTGTTTAAAATAATATTTGGACATATTTTATAATTGAGTAGAAGTTGAAAATATGATATAAAGAATATTGCTATCATCAAATGATATTAAGAATTGTTATAAAATGCCACCTACACATTATCCTAAATTATCAAAACCAATTTATGTTTCTTAACTTTAATATTATTTTATAAACTTATTGCTAAAGTTATTATAAAAGATAAATAAAAAAATTCTTTAAGAATTAATTTTTAGAGGAAAAATTTAATTCATGGCTAGCTGAATTCAAAATTTGAATTATAAAAGTATAATTTAATTTGTCTCATATAAACAAACCAATATTGAATGAATAGGCTTTTTGGAGTCAACAATTTCCGTAACGAACATGTATTTTTTAAATATTTTATTGAAGCTTGCAATAATCCTATTATAAATGGAATTATTATTACAAGAACCATTGTACTTAGTAGACGGTAATATCACCATCACGACAGTTCTAATAAAGGCAATCACTATGAGCAATATTAATAGGATCTAACTGTAATGCGCATAATAGCCCAATTGTACTTTGGCAGCATTTTAAATGCTATTACGCAAAATGTATTTATATTCTGTTTTATTTATCAGATGTTAAGTTTCTTTCATACCATTAAGATTTGCAGCGTTTTGCAATGTTTTCTACTTATTTGTACCATATTTTTTAGAAATTTTTCACTAAATAATTATAGATAACAGAATAATTCTTCTTCTCAGTTATTAATTTGTAAATACAGAACTTCTTGAGAAATTGTGCAGCAGTTAAAATATTGTTATTACGGTGGTACTACATTTATACAGAAACGAATAAGAAAAATGACCGAAAAGTGTTGCAGAACAGAACGTTGAATCCAATTCAGTAATTGCTGTGTGATCTCAGATAGACAGACTACTAAATAGGTGCGGTTGCTCAGAATTCTGTTGAGAGAAGACCAACTACACGAAGATTCCAAAATTCAGCTCAAGCATAGCGGCGTGACTTGGTGCCAGAAAATTGTAATTTAATTGGAGTATATAATATGTGAGAGTTGGCATAGTATTACCTTACTGCATTACTGAACTCAGTTAAAAATGGTTGTTAAAATAATTATACACGATAAGATTAGTTCAATCTGGGAATCGAGTAATCGTAAAGAAAATGGTTGTCTATGTTATCAAGTGGATAATTCTTGAAAGCTATTGAATAGCTATCAAATTGAACAAATATAGTTGAACAATAAACAACATGGAGATCGGGTTTAATTAATTAACTTAAAAATTTTGACGTTGTCAACGACACAAGTTTTATGGGCAGAAACAGAGACGAGGTTAAAAGTTTCCAACATTTGAGAAGTTATTACTGGAAATATGTTGAATCAGTGGCAGTCGAACAAAATTTCTCGTAAGTTCAAATTGTTTATCGGTAATATGAGGCGAACTGAATTCGTATTGTAATTTAATTTGATTGGTTGTTGTGGTGTGAAAATAATCCCATGGTTGCAAAAATAAATACCTTTCATAAATTGGCGTAGTTTTTAAATTTATATGTAAGTAATATATACGCTGTTCATATAAATATATTTTATAAACTGCATTCATTGCATAATAACATAATATTTACAGATATTTTATTGAAATACGTAGAAATGAGAAGTGTCATATTGCGAATTTCAAATATAGGTGAGGCCATACTAGTGTTAGCGATATAGCGGGAAAACTGTGTCACTGCTAGAATGTCTAAATTCTTACACTTGCTGCCAGTGAACATGTCAGTACTAGAGTGTTAGGCACTACTATATCTTGTGCAGACTTAATATGAGTCTGTGCAAATGTAGGATGTTCTATTAACACATTCCTTAATAAAATGAAATTTTTAAAGTTTAATTTATTGCATAATAACAAACTGTTCATAGTCATTTTATTGTAATACATAAACTTGACACTGTCATATTGCAAATATGCTACATACCCTTGTATGGCTAGGAACTGATGACGAATTTTTTTCATTTATTTTATTGGAAATGTCTTCCTCATTGTATGGGATATACAGATTTTTTTTCTCCACATTTCTGCATCTATATATCCATCTTTTCATCTGTCCATTGATCTACATTTTCATATTTACTCGTATATATACATATTAGATATAGACATGAATATATAGAGATAAACTGTGTATAGAAAAGGATATTGAGAAATAAAAATATAAAAAAAAATACAGAAAAATTGACATTTTTCCTTTGAAATTTTCACGAAAGGAATTTCAATATTGGTTTTTGCAACAAGAAAAAAAACTTTATGAAGTCTCGATTCTTTTGAGTAGCATTTTCTTCGCTACCAAAAGAATAAATACAAGAGTGTGAAATGGTGGTTTATTGAAAACACTGAATATAAAAAAAAAAAAACAGAAAACAAAAAAAAAAAAAAAGAAATAATAAGGGAAAAAAACACAAGTGGAAAATATAGAGGAGAAAGGAAAACTTATTGAAAATTTATTGAAAATTTCTTTTATTATATTTTCGTTTGTTTAGTTTGTTATATAAGAAATAATGTTAATTTTATTGGATCGAGGGTACTTGTATACCATCCACTGTTTTCACAGGATTTTTCCTTTTGCTCCCCATTTATTTTGATTGCTTTAAAAAAAAAAAATTGTGTAAATGTCATTTAAATTACACTTTAACACTCACTTTGAATAAGAAAATTGAAAGAAAATTCAATAAAAATTTTCTATATATACGAGTACTTATATATTAGTGTTGTACATTGGGGTTAATATTATGGATGTTTCATTGTCTAAACCAGGGTTTTCCAACCTGTGAGAGATTGGAAGAAATAGTGGCGAGCGCAAATCAAATTTCAAAAGAAAATCTATTATGTCTTTTAAATTTTCTTACATATACACGTATTTACTATAGCATATCCATTTTATTTATTTTGATCTTTGACACTGAATTTTATCTGCCAATTTAACACAGTATAAGACGATAATCAAAATGGTAAACAATTATCAAGGATGGCATTAGTATGTTTATATCTGATTTCTGACTTCATCAATCGTCATTTACAACCAAAACAGGGTTTAATTTTGAAGGCATTTTTTTCCCTAAAGATTATGCTTTTTATAATCAACATATTTCCAAAACTTTTTTTTTATAATTCTACTATGGATTTAGCAATTTCACATTTTCAGCATTTACTAAAAGATCAGTTTGGGATGATTCATTATTTTCCATATAAGAGCTTTAAACAATCTGTGTGATAAATCATTTTTAAAATTGTTGAGGTGAAGGAGTTTCTGGTACTAGTGGTAGAAGATGTAGTGAAGTGAATCTACACCCTATTTTCCCGCATGAGGTAAAGTTTAACTCACGATTGTTATTGCTCCATTGGCACTTAATATTAGTAGCTTGTGTAAGGGCATATTAATTTCAGTTGTAATTACAGAATTTGTCAACAAATATTTTTTAGTGGCATTTTTTTTTCTACTTACTTGACTTGTAGGAAACGTTTGCTGGGTAGAACAAGTTTCGATCTTAGTTGCTGTAATTTTGCTTAACTCCGATTTGGGAGGATAACTAGTGGTGTTCGAAGTTATATATTCTTGTCACTTACAAGTGTTGAATATTAAGCAAATACATTTCTCTTTGGTTTTCATAACAAAGTACAGTCTTCTTCCCAACATTTGTTTAAATGATTTAATTACTCATTTTGGGATAACATTTTTAGAGACAACAAAAAGCACGACACATCGATAGCATGTATAGTGACAACAGTTGGTAATGACAGCACGCATTGATATCAGATGCCTTCGTAGACATGATTATAATACTCGTAATGGATTTTTACGTACGCATATACGTCGGTACGGGACAACCCCATTTTATTGATTACCAAAATATGGATTCGACAATGGATCAGTGTGACCAATGTAGTGAATTTATCACTACATATATCAAATTTTAAAAACTAATGTAACTTCGAATTAAATACATTTTTAAGATTTTTTTAATTATTTCAACAATTCAGCCCACAAGGACAATGTTGGGAAACCCTGCGGTCTAATGTACATGGTACTATTTTGTGGCTTTGAAGTTAACTTTTGTAATTGGTAAATTGTTTTAAATGAAGAATTTAATTTTAAATGTTTTATTTACCAATTTTTCATATTATTTTTTCCACAAAATATTATAATATTGTACTCTATTCATCGTTACATTCATAAGAATAATGTTGTTTGCCACATTGTTGACAACATTTTGAATTGATTTACGAATTGCCTTGCAAGGATTAATGACATCATGCAGATTTATACATCGATTATATACACATAAATATACATGGTTTATATCCGATAATAGAGACCGATGAATAATTGAATCATTTAAATATTGTCTCCATTTAAAACAATTAAATATCGAATTAGGGATACAAGGGTCAGATATATAATTTATTAGAATTCAATATTGCTAATTATTCCAAACTATACAAATACGAGTATAGTCAGTTCGTTCGAGTACGTATGTGAATATTGATCTGCTATTCAAAAGATATACAATATAAGATATTATCATTGAGGGAATTATCAGGATATGTATAAACATCTACATATACGAGTATAATACATTAATTATTGTGTTATTATTCTTGAACATTCACAGAATCAATGATTTTCTTAATCAGAAATTGAATAGATTATAATTTGTTTGTATTATGTATATGTCAAAGCACATAAATGTGAATAAATAGACTATAAGCCACCTAGTTTATTATGTTGAACAAGGTAATGCCAGACAAATGCGTATCTTAAGTATCAAATCCTCCTTTCAACTACCAACTAAAATTTGTTTTCTTTAAAGCCGAATCACGTGGATCATATCAGTGGAGTTGAAATGAAATAAATGTTTGATCGAATAATCACAGTAAGATTCAAGTGTAGAGTAAAATATGTAACAATTGTTTAAATTATAAATTACCTACAGAATAAGCATCAGTGACTGGAAAATATGCATTTTATAGTCAATTATCATGAAGTCCTGATGGAATTCAAAAAATCAGATAATAAAAACATTGACTTGAACAATTTTAATTGGGCATTTGTAATGGGTGTCCATGATTTATGGTTGATTTGAAATAGAATAGCGAATTTATCGCAGATGTGTATAACAATCACGGTATTGTGATTTGTGGTACAATATTAAAATAATCCACAAAACAACTTGATTATCCGCTGATGGTCGCACAACTGTTTGATGCACGATGCTATAGAAGTGCAAATGTTACAGTGATCACTATTTGATTATTGGTTATATTCTTCGTTCTTTAACTTCTGCGGAGGAATGGATTAATGATGGTACATTCGCGTAACAACCTAAAATTAGTTTCAATTAACAGAAATGTCATTGATGGAGTTGGTAACGAATCAGGGATTCAAGTTTATTTTGATTTTACTCCATTAATGACGTTACTTAAATTATGGATATCTCAGTCAAGTTTCTGAGTATGTTTTGATTTCCCTTCCTCCTGAATATCTTTTATTCCCCGTTTTACTACCTTGGTAATTAAATGCAGGTTTAGTAATCAATTTCCCACAGTACACATATATCATAAAACTTTCAATGACTATCAGGTTACCATGTCTACAATAAGCATCTGAATTAGGATACTTTAGAAGACCTGTTCAAACAAAATTAATGTGGTGTGGAACCTTTATTAAAGACAGGCTGGTACCAGTGGTAAGATGTGGAGTGCAGTAAAGGTGATAACTGGAAATTGTGAACAATGGCGTTTGATTGTTAATGACCTATTATATGATACGCAATGTTCTTAAGGTTGTAATTGAAAACGTCGACTAAAATCTGGATGTTGTTCAAAATGAGTTTATGTCCTCGCTGTACCTCCGGAAATATGATAAGATTATATGTCAGTTTTATGGCATGTACCCGTGGCCAGATATGTAAGTATTTGCTTGTAAACTTGATAAATAAAAATAACTCCCTACAAACTTGGTTGTTGCTACACTGAATTATTCAAATGTATAACCGATCGATTACATATTCCACTGTATATTAAAAACTAATATCAGGTAAGCATCGTATGTGAACTTGAGGCGTCAAGGATTAAGATGATTTTGATAAGTAAGTACTGTCATCGTATTGACAACAGAAATAGCATACTTGTGCTTTTGTAATGGCATTCAGCGCTAATTTTCACTGAATGTAAAACTAGTCGGCCTTCTAAAGACACTCCAATTACTGGCTGGATGCCTTTTAACATCTTACCTACTGCATTCAAATTTATTATAATTAATTTTTTAAATTTTGATTAGATTAAAGGCTCAATGTGTTCATAATTTTTTTCGTTTTTTTTTCTAAATATTATAATTGATTTATGAAAGGGAAAACTTATAAAACTTGTTTTTGAATATAAAATGAAAATTTGGAAAATTCAATTAATAAAGTTATTAATTAATCCAATAAATTCTAAATTAATATATTAATAGAAAAAGGATGTATGTGTACTCGTACTTCAGTGGCAACATATATTTCAAAGCATATATCACAAATCGCATTTTGAATATATTTGACGAGTACATATGAAGTTCATATTTAAATGTACAAAGTAGCAATAAATAATAAATGTATTTTGAAATAATGTGTAAGTTTTGAAATTTTACTAAATTATACATTTGAATAAATTGACATTTCTATCCATCATATTAACACAAATATGTAATTAATATATTAAAATTAAAAGCATACGTTCTGTTTCAAATTTTAGATTTTGAAATAATTAATGAAAATTGATTTGAAATTCACTAACTAAAATTCCCATATACGAGAAGTACACGTAAAATATAGTCACAATAATATGTCGAATACATAATGTAATTTACCTGTACTTAGATTTGTAATTATAGTCTCATATTTAGCATTGATAATTAATAGGTTTTATCTAAAATTAAATTCTACCCCATTCATTCCATGGTGAAAAATTACTTTCTAACAAGGGTTATTTATAATAATAAGTAACGACATATTATGCAAAACGTTAGATTAATAAAATATGCATACCTTCAGTACAATCAACTTCTAATGAATCCGATGTTTGATTTACTAAACTACAATTAAATGGTGAATCAGGTTTACCAGCAGCTATTAAATGGAATATACACGGTTCCTTTTGTTGACCAACTACATTATCAGCCCAACACATAATTGTACCGAAATCCATTTCCTGAAAATATATTTTATTAAGAAGAGTACCTTTTAACTAAAAATATTAATTATCCTAGTAATTTGTTCATTAAATCAATTTATATTTTTATTTTATAAAATATTCGTATCATCCACTTAAACATGAATTTTGTATATAATAATCAAATGATCGTATGATGTCAATACTTTTGGAAAAAAAATTCACATCAATTATAACACTACAGAATTTCATTCGTACATCCAGAGATACTGTTGAAATGTTAGACGTAACTATTGGAATATGCTATCAAATAGGCACTAATCTTAGTATATAAATGCAGTATAAATAAAAGAAGTCAGCAAAATTTTGAGAGTGTTGTGACTCAAGTTGTGAACAACTGGCATGAAGTTGATAAAACTCCGAGAGACGGATTCTGCAAAGAGACTGCGGGTTTATTAGCATGCCATTCATTACGGTCATTCATTACGGAGTTTGTCTGACCAAACAAACTCATATCGACACTTAACTTTTCCGTTTTTTAAATTCAATAACCGATGCATAAATGACGATCTTTGTCAACGTCAATGGAAATAGCATATACTAGACTAAATGATGTAATTTCTGCTGAAATAAATCAAATTAATAAGTCTATCATTATAGCACTACACTACATTGTCTAAATCAAAAAAAAAAATGGATGGTCCTCATTTTTCAATGTCTCCATTTTTCAATGGCTTCGAGATTCTAATGTAAGAATATGAATAACGAATGTCTGAAAAGAAGGATTATAGTAACAAATATAGGATTGCAAAGCATACAAATTGGTATATAAAAGGTGTGCATCAGTACGTTCTACAGATACAGAATTAGTGCATTAATACAGTCCCAAAATGATTAAATTTTACCGTTGCGACCATACTTATCCATAGTTTCAATTTGACATTTGTTGTGTGCTGCGACGTATGGACTCTATATTTTGGAGTTGTTTAATAATTAGAAATAGTTTTCAACAAGCAATACTTGTAGACTACTTGAGAGCGGAATAGTCGCCTAATATCTTGATGTTGCACACGATCACAGTATGTTAGTTTTATGGTATGATCATAACCAAACATATAGGTGTTATAGATATTTTGGTTGTAGACTTGGTAAATAAACATATCCTCATTAATCTATATAGGTAGGTGTGAATTGATACAGCACTCCACCAAATTATTTACATGTTTCAATAAACAATTACACTTTTTCGGTTGACATTTGACGTTAGAAATGGTTAGTCGATATTGTGGTATGCAAAATTATGATATAAATACCAAATTACTGAGGGTATGCTTAAATTTACTATCATTAATTAATAAAAGACTTTATAGGATTATATATAAATTAATAAAATAAAACGTCAGATCATCTTACAGTTGTATCACATATCAACGTCAATTACTCAATACAAGTATTGATCTAAAAAATGTATAAAAAATCTTAGAAACATTTTCTAATATAATCCTACTTTTGGTATCCTTAATAACATGAACAATAATAAACTTTATCCGCTTGAACTTTAGACTGAAACAAATTTAAAGGGTTTACATGAGGGGTAAACTTTAAACTTTATGTATTATTAATAATGGTATTCGTCTCTATAAATAAATTTCGTATATAGAAATTAAAATACACCGGA
>JANSTX010042117.1:0-12631 GCA_027564355.1 Penthetria funebris | reverse complement strand
CGCAACCTGTGGACGCGTCCAGTTGCAATCAACTTTGCAAATGGTCTGCTGTCAGTGCAGACCATTTTCTGGAATCTTCGACTCAAGAAAGATAATTAACAATTTACCTCACAATGACAATAACATTTAGAAGTTCTTTCTTGTGACTGTAATAGTCGCTAATGACACTGAATATATATCCATGATTAATGCAAAATCACTCAACTCTGATATCATGTGTCAGGACAATTCAAAGGAAAATATTATTTTTTTTTTTTATGTCAACATAATAAAGAGAAATTATGTAATTTCACTTAAGTCGCATAACATTTTTTTGCCCTTGTTAATTTTATTATAAAGCAATTTAAATACTGGCTGTTTAAGACAATAATTTAAACTTTATTTTCATTTTAATGTAATAATTAAGTATAAAGTCATCATGTTGACGTAATATATAAAATGTAGAAAATTTTATAATTAATCTAAGAAGTGTAACTTGATGAGATCTGGTATTGAGAAAAGTAAAAAAGTTCCAGTATTATTATGATGTCATAAATTTTAGATGAAAAATATGACTTTTTTTTTTTTGTTGTAAAATTTCTTTCTATTGACGTAGAAAATGCAATAAATCTTTCAGGTCATTGAATATTTGATTGACACAACATTAAAGTCAATATTAATAAAAATTTTAAATTCTGAATTTATAAAAGTAAATTTTTTGTTTTTGTGATTGAATATACCATTAAAAATTAGAGTAATTTAAAACGAGTAAACAAATAAAAGAAAAAAAAAAACATACATAAAAATTAGCAAGAAAAAACAAATGTTTTTCACTACAAGAATTCTTCACACTTTTCATGGAAAATTTCGTCCTTAAATTTTCCACTTTATATAAATTTTAAACATAATTTATTGTAATAAATATAAAAAATTGAATGAATTTTCCACAAACTCGTTCATCTAACAAATTATGAGCCCGGAAAATAAAAAAGAATTCTTTTCTTATCTTTTTGGTGGCGGTCTTTCTCATCACAATTATTAAATTACAACGAGTACCTACAAATTGTACATACACAAATATTTCGGTAGATTTTTACCAAAATTTTCTTGTTCTTCAATGTTCCTGACATTCAACTTTTCAACTTTAAATTATGTTTATTCTCTTTGAAAAACAGACAAAGTGTGACAATTACGAAGGATGTAAATTTTCAAAAAAGATAAAAAATATTGACTAGATATAATCTGTACATGTACGAGTATGTATATAAAAGACTAGAAGGGATTCCATTTAAAAATTTTTTTTTTTAACATAATAAAAAGTTTAAAATACAATTTTCTTAATAATATTATTATAATATGTCCTAATGTATCCTTTCAAATAATTTTATTATGTAATAATAAAACATGTACACAGTATAGAAAACTAGGTAATTGAATGATTGGCCAAATAGTGCCAACATCATTTGGTATATGCATTGAAAATCCCCTTGACATCACTACTGAAATATTCAAAAGTAAATGACACAATCAATATAGATGGATTTTAGAGATTTAAACTGTCTAATAATATTAACCACCACATTAGACCACACAGTATATAACTTAAGATGAGTGTTTATGTTCACTAGAACATAGACTATAGTGTCATGTCTTTCAATTATGTGAACAATCTAGGTTAGGATAAACCATGCTGATGCGTTGACTTTCTCATCAACCACTAAATTACTGTTGGCGACGTATTGAACTACGAAACATATGGTACAAGATGCGGTCTATATAATGGTGGTCTATATAATCGACTATAATATTACGTATTTTCCGATCAAATAATTTATCAGTTCTATTATAAATCAAAGAAATTTATCATGTCACAACTTCACATTTTCGCATCAATAAGTGCCTTAGGTGATTATAAATCTTTTGGTTAAATTCAATATCAATATATTGAGGGCGTGATCACGACTAAACGCACTAAAAACATGAAATTAAATTAGTTCAACGCTAGCATTATACAGAAATTCACACTGTCGCAGCAGATCTCTCAAGTTGCATTAAACAATTCATAAATTTGTATACAAAACATGTCGAAAAAAAATGATTATTCTTGGACATTACATTTAATTTACATTTTATATCAAACTTTATTTTGTCTTTTACATTTAAACAAAACCTTCATCTTTTCTGACAACATAAAAAAAATCTACTTTTCAAAGTAATTTATAATTCCAAATTAAATTCACAAAACTTATGGAAAAACCACATTTCGTATACTAATTAAAGAATTATTAATTAAAACAATCCAAATTGAAATATTTTATCTAACATTTTAATGAAATGCACCATAATTAGAATTCAATTAAAGAATTTAAGTAAACTGCTAAAAATGCTTTATTGTATTTTTATAGGTTTGCTATAAAATATGTAGTAAAAAATGAATATGCTCAAGTGAAACAATTAACTAACAATGTTACTGAATTTAACTTCATTTAACTAAATTAACAATTTGGTTCTATTGGGGCCGAGTTTTGCAGAAACCACGTTGTAAGAAAAATTACAATGACAGTGTCGGACTTTAGCAAATACGTTGACCAATTTACTGAAAAATAATGAAATGGCTGACATGTAAAAAAATGCCTTAGAGTTGACGAGAAGTGTGACTAGAAGTGCAGTGTATTAAAGATTCAGTCCGTTAAAGGAAATAAGGATACACCTATTACCCTTATGGCAGAATTAGCATCTAGAAAAACTTGGGATTAAAAAATAAAACTTTCTGATGGGGAGTAACTAACGAGTGTGTTGGTCACAAGAACTCGTAGAACTAATATGCGTTCAAAGGGTGGCATGTTTTTGGTCACTAGGATCCCACATAGTATTTCTAGCACTAATATTAAAAATCTTTGATATATACCAAAAAATAGATGTTAGCATAAGGTAGTTTTCTTGACACCATTGCAGCACATGATTCTCTTAAAGTAGAATCGAGAGAGAAGTTTGATCTTAATAAAAAATTCAGATGCATTCCACAACCACGATGCATTTCTTGAAGGACAAATTCTTGTGAAAGACAGAGATAATCAATAAAAATGTGAGAATGTGGATAAAAAATAAAATATGCTCAAAATCACAAAAACTGCAATCAACAAGCCTAAAACTTTGCACAACAAAGAGAATTTTCTTAAATATAATGCCATATTACTAAGATCTTTGCTAACAGATGATTTTCTAAATAAACTGCCGTACAATAATTTCCATAAACATATGCAACCTTATATTTTTTTGAAATTTGTGACGATCACCAAATTCAAATTGAGCACACCAAGCATTAGTCTATCGTTCTGTATGCGGATTATTGCATTTGCATCAACACCACTTTAGTTCGTCAACTATTTCTTCACCATTGACCGTAATAGAACAACATATCAACGTAGCCATCTTCATTACTCTCGTTATTTAAACATTTATTTATTTGTGAACTGTCACAAGTTACTTCAAATTTACCTTCACAACTGTCTCAGTTTGCGATTACAGACAAATATTGTTAGCGATATTATACGATTTTCAAGATGACTGAGAATACCTTATCTAATGCTATGGTGATGATTACTATTGTCCTTACATAGTAAATTTATATCTGTTCAGAAATTGAATTCACAATTTGTGACTGGAGACAAAAGTAATTCCAATATTATCGATATTAGTTACCTTAAACTACTGCATATTTTGAGATGATGGTATAGGTTCACGAAATTTAAAAATACAGATAATTGTAATGATAATGACAATAGAATAAAACTATGTTAATATATTCCTTGGCAGGGTAAAGTATCGTGTACGATTTTAAAAACTATAATCTCAGTGTTATTTGAATAATATGAAAAGTACATTAATTGACGGAAACCTATCAAATAAAATCGAATCCTAAAAGCGTCTCATATGTTACAACAAATCTATCGAGAGAGCAGTGAAATTATATTTAATAGTCCAACCGCCACTTTGATGAGGCTATTCAGAGATTTAAATTTTGAAGATAGAACCAACGTTTATTGAAAATGATTTCGGTATTCATGAAAATAATATTGATTTGGCAAGACATTTTCACCGTAATTTCATATAAACATAATAATTTTCTTTTATATTATTAATTCTATACTCGTAGTATATGCAAATATACAAGATGATGCTTTTGTAACACAAAATAGTTATTTCAGATATCACATTTTCATTCTTTGGGTTTGATAAAAGTATATATACATTTTCATACAAATATATATAAATGTAGGAATGAAGGATATATAACTTATATCTATAGTATATTTATATCCTTCATCATTTCCATGCAATATTACATTTAAAATATGTTGATTTCCTTTGTGGGGTTACAATTTTAGTTTGTTACTATTATATGATGAAGAGGCTATATATTATTACCTTATACTCATGTGATGAATATAAAATTTATTATGGTAGAAATCATATTTATTTATATTTAATGCAAACTATTTGCGGTTTTCAGACAATAATTGGCATAACTAAAACTACGGTAAAGCAGGCTAGAAAAAAACATTGTTGCATTTGAATCCCTATTTAGAAACCAACATCACATTTGTACATGACTACGATGATTTCTTTTAACTTACATAATCAGAATGAGTTTGAAACCTGGTATGTTAAAAGTATGATTGTATGAATGAAACTTTGACGCAGATGGTACGAATGCAAATTCAATGTGCTTGGGCTGACCCAGCGAAATTCGGCTGAATTAATGCGGATAAATTTCTACTTTTGCTGGTGAAACCAGTTTGATTTCTGGATGGCCAAGTCGCATGAATCGTAGTCGCAAAGTTAGATTATTGCTAATTAACAAAGCAAAACAGAGTTTTATCGACTAGAAACAATATCTGATCGTGTACTCGCAACAAGATTTAAGAGTATATGCTAAAATAGGCAACAATTATTTAAATTTACGCACATTAGAAATTAAATAGCAATAGAGTTTCTACAAGGAATGGCCATAATTACAAAAAAAAAAAAAAAAAAAGGAAATGGTTTTAAAAATACACAAAATTATTTAATAAAATACAGATAATCTAATCTATTGCTGGGCATTTCAATTGGTGGTTGTTTGTTTTGCATTCTTTTAAAATAAGTTGTTTATGCATTGACGGTAATTATTAAAATACTAAAGACAATACTATCTAGACAGGAAAAAATATTTCTCTCCTCTACTGCATGTATATGTACTTAAAAGATAACCATGATGTGGATTACCGATTTCATGCCATTTGTACTCAACTTTAGAGGTGCGAATGTTTACAGTATGGTCACTATTCAGTTATTTGGCATATTCGTATTAAACTATTGGTAGTCTAATACTGCGAAACATATTAAGGTTATTTGACTGCAGATAGCAATTTCGCAAATAATTTGGTACTGTTCGACACGATTGAAATACATTTGCAAATGTAATGTTCGTGATTTCTGCAATTATGCAATTATTATTACAGTAGTGATACATGGAATTTTAACATAACAAACTCAACTATATCAAAGTATAAGAGTTGCAAAAAATCTGCGAACAAAATATAGTCAATTGGATAGAGGTTGGAAAACATGCACGGCAATATAAGCAAATTCAAATATTATGAAGGAACGTCTAATAGAAAAAAAATGCAGTAAATGAACAGTTTGAGCTACTGGATATAGGAACATATAGTTCAGGTAGGTTAAAGTAAAATTGCAACATCTAAAATACGGCAATACGCATCCGGCACTGTTAATATTGCTCCAGAAATGCTAATCTCATTGTTGGTGAAGTGATGTTTGAAAATGTTTGTAGTTACTAGTGGTGTAACGATTATAGTTCGTTGGTGATGTGCAGTTCGTTTAGTCGACAATACAATATAATAGAATCTCAAATTGCATATTTTTAAATCAAATTATTTATCGTTACTATTGTCTGACTAACATTTGGAAAGTGTAGAATAACATAGTGTCACAAATTGAATTCAATTGGTGTGGCGTCTATCGCAGTTTAAAAAGAGGGCGATCGGATCGATGATATTGAAATGATGATGATGATGATGATAATGATTTATTGTAATTAAACCGGTGGGATGCATATAAATAACTACATACTTGAGAATGGATAAAATTCTTCTCTATGGTTAGCTACAGAGACCGTTTCACATGTTATTTTACAAGGGATATTATATTTACAATAAGATTTCCCAAGAGATAGAATCATAATCGAGTATAAAAATTCATACATTCCATTCCCATGTACATGAATTAATTTATATTCATGTATTTATATATGTTAAGTTAATGTACATGTAAACATATTCGAAATAATTATTCAAAACATCATTTCAGGAACATCTACTGTAATATGGTAATTTTTTTCTAACCAATTATGTAGTACCTATAACTACCCTGAACAATTTTCTTTTCCGGTGGTAAAATTTTCATTCACTTTACATTTTATTTGTTTTATTATTTACAGAAATCAGTGTGTATCTTGTAATACCTTGAACCATTGGGAATGCTATAGATATTTGTAATTTTAAGTACTTATATTCTAATATTCTAATTCATATCCTTAAATTTTCCTATGAAAACTGTATTTCTATAACAAATCTAAAAATATTATTCTTTTCAATTTATAATTGCTTAGTGTCAAAGTTATCATTTGTGGTGTTCGCATGTGTAACGAAATTAAGTTTATTAAATTATGAGATGCCCTTAAAATAAAAAGGAAATATCAAAAGAAATTGAAATTTCCCTTTTAAAAGGCCTACATTAAACAATAAATTATGCATCAAACTCATATCCTTTTTAGTAGATACATTTTTCAAACAAATTTTGTATATTTTAAATTAATAACATAATTAAATTATGGCATACGACAATAATTAATTATATATGCAAATAAATAATAAATAAGTATATAACTGACAAAATGCTAATTCTAAAAAAACTAATAATTGGCTAATGTGTAAAATGTTAATTTCAATAAATTATTTATAAATTCTATACGTGAGTTAATTTTCAATCAAAATATATCTTCTTATTCTTCTTTGTTGGCTTGGTGAGAGGACTGCGATCTTTCGATCTTTTGTACTAGCTGTTCCCTATCTGTATTCAATTCCGCGAAATCTTTTTTCTTCGTAAAGAATTTTTGGGCCTTGCGAAATGATGATCCGTTACGAATGCATTCTTGATTTTGTAATATATTACCAAATTTTATTATTCAGTACCTCGTCATCTTTTCGTCTACTTCACATTTTTTGCATATTGGACCAGTACCAATACCAATTTGGAATATATATATATATCACTATCATCAACCATTCGTGTATGAATGTTTTTAATGCAATTGTCTGTACAATTTGTTTCTTTTTAAGACTTTTATTTTATTATGAATATATTTAGTATTTAGTAGATACAATTATTATAAATGTCTTATATTTTGGCTGGTTGATGACTTCAATGATTATACACGTAATATAATATCCGAATTTGTTATTATCGTTATTTCCTTAAATCCATAATTCATTAATAATAAAAGTAGCAACTACATTTCAATTTCAAAAAATGGTGTCTCATAAGTTAGCACAACCTTGTAATAGTAATATTTTTGTGTAATCCAAAGATTTAATTATATTTTCTTGAATTTTATGTAAACGTTTGTCTATCAAATGTTTAAAGATATATTTGAGAAAACTATATGAGGAAAAAAAAAACACGTATATACATGAGATGAGTGCGTACATATGTATATACTTATGCTAATAATGGAAGATACTAACAAAATACATTACATAAAGTACATAAACAAAGATATTAAGGTTTATTTTATGCTATACAAGAATCTATTATTGTCAACAGCAAATATCACTTACTGTCTTGGTACATTATCAATAGATTAGGAACATATATGGCAAAGTGATTAAGATGATTGATTCTCACGTAAAAGTGTTACATTTGATTCTGAATTAAATGTGTTCGGGATTGTGCAGAGTGGAATGGCATGGATAAAAAATAAATAAATAGTATACTAACCGAAATGCGTCTTACCGAACTCGATAGTTCACGTGCTCATACTTACACGTGTAATAAACATTGAGATGATAATGATGCTGACTTCGGAATTATGTTGCACAGAATACGTGGCAAATACACGTAAATAAATCTCGGAAAAGTCACTGTGGGTATTATTTTTTTAGGTTGACATAAATCAATTCATGATTTTATTTGTCATTGTGAACTAAGCCTGTGTCCCATTTGATGTTATACACTCAAAATGTCGGTTTTATATCATAAAATCTACCAAATTGATTTAAATAATTAATAAAAGTTCATTGATCGTTTAATTCTGTGGGCTAATGGTTCGCTCTAAAATGCTTACCTTTACAGCACTTATGATGTTGCGGAATTTTAATGATGTCTTATTTTGTTCATAAATTTTACTGATTATTTTACCAATATTCTATCAATTCTTTTTATTTCAAATGGCAGTTACAAAAATAAATACGGTAAAGGAGTTAGGTTTCTGTATTCTAATTTTTTTCATTTGATGTGACAATACCATAACGATGAAGCAGATAATGAGAGTGCTAGTGGATTTGAGCGTGTGATGTGATTTATGTGTTTATTGTCATTAATAGAAATATGTTTCTTGCTCTAGAGTTTCTGTCAGGCATGCAATCACCTAACCAAGAACACTGATTATTCTGATATATAAAAAATTATCGAAAAGGACTGTTAAAATAATGAATGTATTTTAGTATGTTAATCAAACTCTTCAGAAATTCATTTGTAACTCGAGTATTTTTAAGAAATTTCTGATTAAATTTTTTTTTTTTTAAAAGAGCTGATGGTAGTTAGATGGGTCTATAATTATTGAGCAAATTTTATATTATTGATCATCAGTTCACGGATTAAGGAATATTATTGAGTATTTTACACATTCGAGTACATCTGACATACTAATAACATATTGATGTCTCGATAAGTAGCGGAATAATTGTTAACAAAATCCAGCATATGATTGCACTGATATTAATTCATTTGGGTTTGATGTATTATGTCTGTGTAAATCTGAGTTAATTTTAGTTTGATAACAGAATCATTATCAGCAAGAATATTAATATTTTTATTAAAATTATGCATTGTGATCAAGCCCGATATTACTTAATCTAATATTTGTTATATTTCTTTGCCCTGTATAAATTTTCTTCTAAAATTCAAGTCTTTAGAATTGTCAATCAATCGTGGGTCTCACTAAATGTCTGTAAATCCCAGTTGAAATTTTTCAAATACCACATCATTATATTTTCGTTTGTCATGCACGTTTTTTTTAAAAATTATGATGACAATTTAAATTATCGCGGTATGAGAACAGGTGCAAGGAATAACAAAGATTAAATAATCTATAAAATTTCATTTTTGATAATAGGATCATAATTGCGTGAATTAAAAAATTCAAAATACATGTTCCTTACTTAAAAGTAAATTGACAATATGTCCACTATACACCCCCTATTAAAAAAGAACCAATTCTAAAATATCCTTTATGTTTTGAAAATTTTATCATTGAATAAATTACTTCTTTGCCAATTTTGTACTATTATTTTGCATATTTTAATTTAATTACTTAAATTTACAATTGAATAATTTCTTAATTAATTATGCACAACAAAAATTATTGAGTTCTAACATTGTAGAAACGTATGGTATGCATTAAGGATAATATACTATAATAATAATAACACTCTTGTTGTTCATTAAACAGAAATTTCTTGTTTATTTCAATTAATTTAATGTTGCAAATTTTACTTTATTCAATGCAATAAATGCAAATTGATGCTAATTATTAATACATATATGCGTCTAATGTAATATTTTCAGGAGTATAATCTCCATATGTGTAGGTTGAGTATATGTCTACAGATGAATATTAGAATATTATTATAATAATATCATATAAAGTAATAAACATTTATTTTTATTGCATAAAATATGTGTAAATATGTTTTAGCTTTAACGATGTCAATAGTGAAATGGTATATTATCTAATTTAATATAATAATGTGTATCAATAAAATTTAATTTTGTATATGATTGAAAGGATAATAATAATGTTCATCAAAAAAAATTATTGTACACTATTAAAAATGATATGAAGGGCATTCAAGAAGTTCGATCACCTTATAACAGTTTGATGTTAATGAGCGGAAGATTTGTACATACATGACAAATTTTGAATCGACTATAAGTCGTATGATTTCTATATGTGAATATATATATATATAGTTGGATGCAAAACCAATTGTTTAGAAATCATACCCAACGTTAGTACCGTTTTGATACCACAAATTCGGGAAACCGGTGATAAACAAAATGTAACAAATAAATAGCAAAATTCAATTAGTGGCATCACATTGAGATAATGTGAGAAATTATTCCAAATTGCTTTGCACACTCATGTCATATAGACCGATTTCATTGTTCAACAACATTAGCGACGAAAATACCAGTTACACCAGTGATATGTCATGGCCGGAATTCTGACTGGAATTTATATCATGTTGTTAACTTCCGTGACCGTGACTATTTGGTAGTTCGGTAATATAGAAATTATAAATAACGTTCTTTGCAGTGTATACTTACTATATACATATATGTGCTGATATATATAACAAAATATGTTTAAGGGAAAATAATCATCAAAAAGCCTGCCATAAACTTTGGAAAAAGTTTTTCCAATGCTAAATTATAAATATTACATTAATTGCGTATTTTGATTATAGGTAAATAGAAAACTTTATGTACCCCCATAGTAAAGCGTTATAATTAAATTTATCATAATATAATCATAAAATTTCTGATTATTTGTTGATAATTTATGATTACTTTACATCTTACTCATATGCACATCTGCTAATATAATTAATTTGATGTTATTCATACATTGGAATTGTTCATATACATACGAGTATATACTCATATCACTGTTATACATTAGTAGACAATCAATAAACGACACAAATTGCGTATATTAATGTAATAAATTAAGAAATTTATTAGAGAAACATTTCAAAGATTATAGACCCCAGGATTACATTCACCATCAGGCATTTAACAATTGTGGTGAATTGAACTGTTCTTATTTTAACAATAAATTTGTAGAATTTAGGGTGGGCTACACAGTCAGCACAATTAATACAAATGAGTTGACTGTAATATAATCATGATAATATTCTACATTTCTGTTAATTGCCATATAAAAGAATAATATCCTGGAAAATTTATAAATTTTAATTTTCTATAATAACTGAATTGATTAAACGACTACAAAATTTGTTCGTAATTTCTAGAAAAATTAGTCCTCTTCATTCTTGACAGTCCTCGAAACGGGGAATCACATTTTTATCAAAGTTTTCTAAAACATAAACAACACATTAGAATTAGGATTAGGTTTCTTCAATTTAATTGATGACTCTCTTTTCATGATATGGTATTACAAAATCATATAGCTGAGAAAATGTAATTTTCATTTTTAATATGAAAAAGTAACATTTTTAACGATTATATAAGAAAATAAATAAATAAAATATGACTTTTAACCAAATTCAACCATAAAATTTGCCAAACCAAAAACACAAAAGAACAAAAGCATCCCCTGTTTTTATAGTCACTTTTATAAAAAATTTAATTTCCAATTTAACAAGTGTATTATAATACAGAAAATTAAATTACTTGATGAACAATTGAAATTTATAATGTACTTTACATTTACCAATTTTTTTTTTATTTTTTATTTTTGTATTAAATAATTTCACTCATGTGTTTATTTATATACTTACTCGTATATCTACTAAAAACTAATTAAAAAGTTAATTCGCTTGCATAAGTACAACAAACTATTAAAAGCTCAAAATGTTTAACAAAACTTTTAAATTACATAAATAATGGTTTCAAATTTTACCATAATTTTGAAATAATTTGGTTAAATTTCTAACAGCTAAAACTAATTGATATATTCACTTCAAATAATACTTGACTTAGTTCACTTCTACAGTTCTTTCCAGGGCTAACAGAAATCGCATACCCCCTTCAGATCTTTGGAAATATTTGGGCGATATTGGTTTAAAAATTTTTTAAAATATATAAGGTCTTAAACGGAAGTGCAATGATCATTTAAAATGATATTGCTTGGCAATTTAAATGTTGTTTATACAACCAATATAATCACTAAAGTGTTGAAATTATCCAAGAACTTATGATCGCAAACAAGCTACTACATATGGTTATCACTTTTCCATAATGATTCGAATAGATTGAGATTAACAGATGATAAAGAAAATAATATGGAAATTTTAAACAGTGAAATATTAGGTCGATAGTTAGAAGTTAGATTGCTAGTACTATGTCTAGTATTCGAGTATTTCCTCTAAATACACTTGACATTCCCAGATGTCGCACAATATATGTTGAATTTCAATCATCACACAAGACATTAAACCTAAATTTTTATGGTCACGATCACAGGCCATAATTGTCATCAGTCTGTTAAACAACATCAATATGTTAGTCGACCACCCGCACCAATCGACTATGTGGATTATTATTAAAGTAATTTATATATATA
>JANSTX010042106.1:0-12631 GCA_027564355.1 Penthetria funebris | reverse complement strand
ATATTTAAGTGGATAGAGCAACGCTCCGATTTCCCGTTTCTAAATGTCCGGTTATACATTCGAATATTTCAGTATAGGTAGAGTGGTACATATTTCCAGAGCTACCTCTAATTTGTTGGCGACATGTTTTTATCCAGTCAAAAAACACAACATTAACAACACAATTTTTACCATCAATCTTTTTTGATACACTCAATACAAAAACTATTTTATTTTTTGTTTAATTTTATGGATATTATTTATTTTTATTATTCCGTAGATAATTATGCTGCTAATATATTTGTATTATAAATTATACTATATAAATTTCATCAATAACCAGAATCAATTTATATGTAGAATTGAAATAAAATTCGCAGTAATTTAAAAATCTTAGGAATTGATGAAATGTTAAATCTAAAATTTCGAAACAATTGCAGTTAATATTAAATATAACAATTTAAATAAATAATGTAAATATGGGTTGGAGTGAAATTTTGTGAGTAAGTGAGTTGCCTAAGGATTATTGTTTCATAGACGAAGTCGATGAAGATTGGTTTTGTCCATGACATGTAGACTTGAAGCCGATAATACAATAATATACTTTGTATATATATTGCATATAGATAGTTAGATGGTCACTGAGAAAGATAGTTTATTAGATTTAAGTTCTGGGTATAAATAATATATGCAAAATACATAAATGTATATAAAAAAGGCAGATGAAACTGTGTTGTTTCTAAAATGATATTTGTTTGATAGATAACCATCTTTACATGTATACAGCAAAAAACCCATAGGAAAAAGGCACATTGATGACGTGTATTTACAAGCAACTACCTTAAACTTGTACATAACCGGTTATGCCGTTCAATATTTCAATACAATGATGTGTAAAAAAAGCATTTTGTTTTTTCGTGATCGATTATGAGATTAAGTTATAGTACAGAGCCATCTAATTGAAAGCAACATTGTAGAAAATATAGCTCTAGAACAGTGCAGCAATAAAAAAAACATTTTATTTTAACAGTCTTAATTGAAAGCAAAATTGTGCAAATATAGTTCGAGAACAGTGCAGCCATAAAGAAGCATGTTACTTTAACAGCCTAACTACCAAATTTCGTAATGCGAATATACAATATATTATAACGAATAACGAAATAAATATAAAATACAATTTCAAAGAAATGCATACAAATAATATATTATGCTTGTTCATTATCATTAAATTAATATAATGTGTTGTATGTATGAATTTGAACCAAAAGTGATTTCTTCTTTATGATACGGTTATTCTAGGTTGTTGAATCAAATTACATACCTTGATTCTTTCGAGTATTACATACCAATTATATCATATAATTTAAATTAAATTCAGATTTTACAGTCACGTAAGACGTAGTCCTGAAACTCATATCCAATAAATATCTGTAAATAATGGTAATGATGCGAGAAACCTGGTCACTTACGTTTCTTTTGGACACATATGGGTTGAGTACCTTAACCGATCAAGTCTATTGAAATAAGGTTTTGTTATATACAATTGACAAAATTTAAAATATACAGGATCGCATAAAATAATCTGATTAAAGTTACTAATTTCCGCTTTAAATATTAAAACGTTGATTATAAACAAATATATAAACGCAGAAAATAGTAATGTTCAATGAATACATTTTATCTGTTTACGGATACGACATATTTTAGGATTATACTTTTAAGTTTATGTTTCTTAGCTGAAACTTACATTCAAACGAGATGCAAAAATAATCGTGATCTTTGGTTTGGTTTGTTAAACATAAACAAACCAACTAGATAACAGATAATTTAAACATTTTAACATAAAAATATTTAAGTGAGTTACCTAATTACAATACTTCCCATCTGAAGGTTTAACTATAGAATTTTACTAAATATAGGATATAAAAATAAAACTCTTGAAAGGAAACATAAATTACCATTCTTTATATTTAAAAAAAATCATATTTTCTACAAAACATATTACTTAATTAGCGCAAGAGTACTTAAATAACTTAAAACATGAACAATAAATATATATATTTATACATTAACATTATAATACTTAACAAAAAATAATTGTACATTAAATTTAACTGCAAACAAAAAAATATTAGTCAATGACCATGTCTATAGGCGAAGTAATGTAAAAGTGAAATCTGTAATAGATGATTGAATTGGAGGCAAATCTTGGCAAGGTGAAGTAGAAATAATAACATTTTCATGTGCACTATAATGTTCGATAGCTTTAAAATATGACATATTGCGGTATCACTTACAAATGTAATATGAAATATATCGTTATCTGTGAATACTTTAGTATATATATTTAAAACATCTAACAAATATGCATCAATTTAGTGACACAGATTCTAAAAGATTTGAAACATTGTATTGTAAAATTGTATTATTTAACTGTATTATTTAAACTGAAATCGTAGCGTAAAATTAGAATGTCGACAGTCAGATTTCAATAACACAAACACATTATTAGTACAAATTGTTAGTTAGTTCGTAGTAGTACCAGTAGAATTGCAAAGATGTTAAATTGTCCTTTGTAAAAAGATGCTTAACAAAAAATCATCATCATAACTTTTACGCCTCAATAGGACATAAGACGACATTTCCATTTTACTGTGCCATTTTAATCCGACGTTTCTCGATCAATATACGGGATTCGGTAGTGCGAGTTGTAAGCACTGAGCTAGCTAGGTTTGGTGAGATTGAATGCTAATTCCTAATTGGGTATTTAACCGTACGTTTCGCCGTTGCCATTTTAATCGATCTTAAATTCATGTTAATACTAAACGACATTATCGACGGTCACCAAGGGGAGTTTCTACTATCACTTGGTCCGGAATTCAATTCAATTGTTGTTAATTATACTTTTGTTTTGTCTACTTCTCATTATTAGACTTCGCACGTATTATCGCTAATACGTTCGTTTTCATCTACTTGTAATAATGCGTTATCTAATTTTTTAACGAACTTCTATTACCAGGCGGATTCTAATCAAGTGTTATTTTGCAATATCATCGGCCGGTCGCCTCAGTGTATGGCCGATCCAATTCCACTTTCTTCTGTTGACAATTTTATCGCCTCCAGATCTTCCTGTCTATTTCTTCGCCATTGACATTAGTTTCGTTTTGATTCTGTCATGCACGCTAATAGCTATAACCTTATTTATCGTCTTCAACAAGGTGTTACCAAACTCACATATCCAAGTTACCCTTTTCCGTCAATTTAATTACCGATAAAGTTGCAATATAATCAGACAACCACACCACTAAGGATAGGATCCAATATTGATGCAATGCCATTCAAGTTCTATTTCAACATTTCAGGGTGATGTGTTGTCGGCGCCACATGCAGCAAAATCCCTTAATCGTCTTGTAGCCTGTCTTCGATCAATCGTACTCTGAGTAACCTGAACTTCTGACCTAGGACGTTCTCCTCTAAAGCGCTATCCGGTTAATTTGCCTGCGAGACGGTAAGTACCAATCATGTTCTATGAATTTAAAGTATGCTGTACACGAACTGCAATATTTTCAAAAGGTACACCTATCCCGCCATGCACTTTTACCAACCTCTTTGTCCAGTTTACTATATTATGTCTACAGATTAAATCTATCGCATTGCTGTTTGTAATCGCACTCTTGATGTTTCTTCTCCCTATTATTAGATTCCAAGTATCACACATTGCTGTTGTTAATCGCACTCTTGATGTTTCTCCTCCTTATTATTAGATTAAAAGTATAATTACTAATCCATTTCTTCCTTTCACAAGCAAGCTCTGATATTGAGCAAATAGTCAAAGAAGCAGAATATTTTTTTCATTCTCCTTGATAATTGCTGTACTGATAAGAACTAGTTCGAAACCAGAGTTTATCTTAGCACTGGTGCTTTGATTGAGATGACTATTTATCATGTGAATATATATAGTCGCTCCTACAATTTAATATATAGTTTTATTATATAGTCGTATATATAATAGTATAGGGGCGCTAAACTTTTTTTTTCGTGTTAGTGACAAACTAGATAAATATATATATATATATTTATATATATATATATATGTTTTTATGTCACAAATCCAAGATTTCGCCTTATTAAAAATCATCGGACTTGACGCGATGGTCATTAACTACTAATAGACGAATAAAATGTAATTGGGTTGAACATAGACTCAACCGATCAATGATATTGCAAAATTTACTCTTACTTCAAATGTCATAATGCCAATCTTGAAACATTTTATATTGCACTGCTATTTCATTTTAAGACTATGTATACAATACATAATAACAAATATCACATATGTCAGTTTTGATTAGTTTTAGACATAATGATAACGACGAAAATCTTGGCGAGCACAAATGGGACAAGTTGTTCCAACTGATTTATGATATTTGATTTCATTGTATGACAGTTAAATATAATGAATCATCTATCATTGAAATATAGTAATTTCCAAAATATTGTTTAATATATAGAAACGTGTATTTAACAATTTTTATAACTGCTTCACAAAAATAATTGCCTATTATATTTTTTTGTAAACCATTAATATTTAGAAATTGCATAACTTACTGCAATATATTAATTGCATATTAGAGTAATAATTGGTAAAATTTAAACAATATAGAAAGTATCAACAATCAAACAATATTAACAAATATGTAGTACTATTTGTTAATATTGAATATAATATACAGAATCCTTATTTTATGAAGTAATCACGAAGTTAATTTTAAATTGAAGTAACAATGGAACGTAGCGATTATGTTAGCACGTCGATAAAAAACAGAAGAAGAAGATTGAAAAAAACAACAAATTGTAAAAAAAAACAACAATTTTAAAAATAGCAGTGATAATGAATTACTACATGATGATAAGTTACACATATGGATGAAATACGTTAAGTTCGAATAGCTTTTAAATATCATTATTGTCTTATAAAGACACTGAACTGAATAGATTAAATGAATGAAATAATTATATAAGACAGTTAAATACAGTTTAAAAAAAAATCTGTAATTAAAATAATTTTACTAAACAGACAGATATAATGATATTTAAAAGTATATCTATGATTCTAAATACACGAGATAAACATATTGCACAAACTATGACCTACTATGAAATAAACTCACCCGGTTTTGAACTAGAACTGGTCGGATGATTGTGATGATGATTATGGCGATGGTGAAGTGAGGTTCCAGCAATAGCTAATTTAAAAATGAATAAGTAGCTATATTTAAAAATAACTGATAAAATGCAAATATAAAAAAAAACAAAACAAAAGCATTTTTTAATAAAAAAAAATTAAATAAAGCAAATATAATTAACTGTTTAAAATTAACTTAAGACTTACGATGACTTTCTGTATCTGCTTCTGGTAAACGTTGTGTAACTACTCGTGATAAACTTTTTCGCTTGGATGGTGAATGTTTGAGAGCTATAAAAATAGTTAAATTTAATAAATTAGTATTAAAATTTGCTAAGATTTAAATAAATACATTTCAAAAAGTTCTGCATGCATAAAAAGAATTAAATTTTAACTAATAAGCAATTCAAAAAATAATTTTAATTACACAAATAAACATTTATTTTATTTATATTGATTATATTCATAAACATTTTAAATTTTTACGTAAAAAAGAAATCGAAACATTATTTACAAGGTTAATGTCAATAAAAAAAAAAAAGATTGCTAGTAACGTAAAATAATAATTACGGACTCATGTATATTTAGTATTTGCTTCTTACTATCCGGTAGAAAGACGAAGAAAAAACTACATGTATTTCCAGATGAAATAAATGATTTGAAGTATCGTCATTTATGAACAGTTTTTCCTTTTCATTACAGTTGAATATCCATACTCAAAATGTTCACTACTATATTATCGACAGACAACAATTCATACATAATTGAATATATAACATAATAAAATATTATGTAATCAAACAGACATACATCGGAAATCGAACCCGATACCTCTATGTGAAATGAAACTAATTTAACTGCTACGATACACTAGCAGTTACTTTGTTTGTTATATTATCATTTTCTTATAAACCTACTATGTTTACTGCACTGTATAGAATATCATATTCTATGTAACCATGTTGGTGTATTATGCATTCTATCTCGAAAACATCCAAATTACCTAGGATGGATGCTATTCAATGATGATTGAATTGAATACAATTGAATACATAACTTGGCGTTTCCTCAAAACTTCATCATATGTGGTCTCAACTGAATACGCCAATAATGACTACACAAGAATGAAGCGAGTTGTATTGCATTGTAAGTACATATATTTAAAAACCCTTACAATATTAAGGGTTTTTAAATATATGTACTTACAATGCCATAGTGACTACAGAAGAATAAAGCGAGTTCTTCATTCTTCTGTAGTAATTATTGGTGTATTCAGGTGAGACCAAATATGATGAATTTTTGAGGAAACGTCAAGTTATGTGTTTAATTCAATCACCATTGAATAGCATCCATCCTAGGTAATGTCGGCGTTTTCTATACAGAATGCATAATATCTCTAACATGGGTATATAGAATACGATATTTGAATAATTAAGCAGAGTGGTGTATAAATTCCCGGGTACTTAGTATGTTACTATAATAAATATATTGAGCAATATTGATGAAAACTTCTACACTGACTTTATTTACAAAACAAAAAAGCAAATTACCAATTCTGTACGTCCTCTTCCGGTACCACTAAGGTTATATACTGTGCATTGTCGAAAATTTGCAATCAGATTGTTGGCTCTGAGAGTTCAATTTGCATATTAAATATTTAATGTGACGATAATATGCACGTCATAATATTATTCGTTTTGGTAATTCACAATTTCTATTAGATTAACATACCAGAAAAATGTAAATACTAAACAATGTTGATACTTTCATTGTCAGTTAGGAAACAGTGTAGAGACTACAATATTACTTATGCTTATTTCAAAGAATAAAAAACGAAAATGTCAGCTATAATATACTATCAAAACACGACACAGAATGTTCATAATATAATAGTAAACGCGGAGAATATGCAGAATCTGACTAAAATCTGCAAACAAATTGACCAAAAAGTACAACAGTGGAATTAGGGTTATAATATACATTACTATCAGTATTTTTCGGATGTAAAAATTTATCATGTAATAAAATTTATTATACTGAACATTATGTAAGCAATTTGAAAACAATACCAGAAGAAACCAAAGAAAGAAACTGTTACCCTAGAAGCACAATAGAAGCTATTTCCTTACCAAAGCTAAAGCCAATATATTACCAAAAAGTTAAAAATATGTATTTCATATGAAAGTGAACAGTTTATATGAAAGTGAAAAGTTAAAACAATTTTAACTTTATCGCAGCAGTGAAGCAGTGAAATCAAAAGAACTTGAGATTGAAATAATCAGCAAGCAGATAATTTGTAGTTTAAAAACATATATAATTCGTAAATCAACAAAATATGTATATAAAATACATTAAAATAAATAAACATTTTGTAAATACATTTTACAAATGGATTTTTACGCTTAATCGCAACTCTTCAGTTTCTATTGTGCTTGCACTATTATGGCAAATGTATTTATTACAAGCATAAATATAATATATATATATTTTCATATTTCTGGCTGATGTATTCGGTTCAAATCAAATTTTTTACCTACGACGAGAACCGGAACTCAAAAGAGCAATAACAACAATATGCATGTAAGCGATATAATAATTTGTAAAAAAAATTCATTTCTATAATAAATACTTAGTTGTTTTTCAAATTATGGTAGTTGAATAAGTTCTAGCTTGCTGAACAGCTGCTTCAACGGCAGAAAAGGAAAGATTTTACGGATAGTATCGTTACTGGTGAAGAAAAGTGGGTACACTAAGATAACCCGAAGCTTAGAAAATTAGTGAATGTTACTCATATAACTTATTTTAATCAGTAAGGAGTAAAACTTAGACATGGGAGATGTGCTAGGAGGTTCTCTGATCAAGTTAACATTTTCATATATTTCTTGCGGAATATACATGGGAGGTACTTCAAGAAGTAATCCGATTAAGATTATATTCCCACACATTATTTCAATAATGACATCAGTTATATATGGCAAATTTGAAGTCTGCTTGTATTATACATCCGATTTTATTCCAAAAGGAGTAAAAAGTTTGTATGGGAGGTACTTCAAGTACTTCAATTTCAAGTTATCGTACGCACAGACGGATTGACGAACATACTTAAATCAACTTTTTTTTCAATTATAAGCACTTCTGTGTAGTTATTTTTTTTCTTAGATGCTTATTTTTAGGCGTTAAATGAACGGAATACATAAGACCTTTGGAACTCCGTTCCGAGGGCCTAACAATTGGCTAATAGACGTATTAATATAGACTAGAACTTGGTTTACGATCTTGAATCCAACATGTGACTAATACTATTAAAGTTTACTAATGACGTGGCAGTAATATTTTGTAGACTTTACAAAATTGAAATGTCAGAAGATTCCATATTGGTTTTTACATTTGTTTATGTTTTGTTTACTTTTGAAATTTTTATTGTCAAAATAGAAACATATTCAAAAAAATAAATTATAATATACAAGAGTTAAAGAAAAATTCAGTGGTGTAATATCTATAAAAAATAAAAAAGAAACAATACATGTCTTACATAAATAAAAATTGCTTTATTATATATAAAGTGAAAACAAGAATTAAAGAAAAATTTACTAGTGTTAAAAAAAAAAAAAAAAAAAAACAATACAAATATTAATTAAACTGCCTGTATAATATGGGTTCGAGTCAATTTGACTGGGAGAAGTTAGGTATAATAGCAGTTAACTATTGATATAAAAAAATATCATCTGCCATCTTAAAAAAATACGTCACGCACATGATTACAAGAAAACAATTCTACAATCTTTTAGAGGTACACATATAATTTCTTCTATTTTTCTCTCCAATTCTACAAACATTTAATATCGCCGCGTATTTTTTTTTTGTAAATTTTCATTAGTATTACTGAGATGTTGGGTTCATATACGTATACGAGTAGTTCCAGTCTATATATATAATATGTTTATTAATAAGCAAGGGTTAATGCACCGATGTATAAAATAGTTGTAGTCGATTACATGTATGTAACATCGTTGCTTAAAATTTAAACACCAATGGGCATTGAACGATTTTAGCTCGAAGTTGTTGTGCAGATGACAATTCAATATTTCTTTAGAATTGATTTTTTCGTTTTTATATGAATTTAAATTTTTGTACTTATTTTCATTGAAAATATATTTTCTCCAACAAAACTATATTAAAATATCGTAACAAAATATCAAAACAAAGCGTGAAAATAAAACACAACAAACTACTACACTTGTTGACTGTAGTCGATAAATTTGACAAAATGTAAATATTAAACAATAAAGTGTCGACATCGATGTGTATTTTTGTCTGGGCATTGAATACCAAAATGTTGAAAAATGTTATAAAGTGTCGACATCGATGTGTATTTTTGTCTGGGCATTGAATACCAAAATGTTGAAAAATGTTACATTTTGCTACACTTATATGGTCATTTAATACACCTTAACTTTTAGTTTTTTCATAGTCGGTATAATATAAGATGCATTTATTTTTTTTTTATAATTTACATCATGGAGAACAATATAACTATATTAAATTTAGTTGTATTCTACTAATTTACTAATTAAACAATAATTAGGGAAAAATACATTAACATTCAAGCATATTTCAAATAGATCAATAAATTATCATCAATATTATAAAATTTATATAAATTAAAACGCTGAACACTACGATAAATTGAAACAAAAGCATGCAAATAAAACAAAAACAATCTAAAATGTGTACATATAAATATATTAATTTTACATTTACCTATGTAACTGGAGACCAAAGTACGGAACTTTCTATGATTCCCTTTAATCTCCGGAAGATCCACTTTGCATTTATAATTACAAAAATACATTAGCACATTATCAACAATTTTACCACATACAACATTCAAACAGTTTTTATATACAATAATTCATATTTTATTGCTGCAACAAATTTTATTATTAAATGTTATCATAAGTAATTTTACATGAATATATACAATAACCATTAATAAAATATATTTTGTTGCAGAAATTATGTACAATAATATTATTAGTTCAACCTTTATAAAATTTACAAACTATTAAAAACAAATCGAGTGTAAAATTATATAATTCAAGATTGTCAACCATAAAATTAATGGTAGCAATAATACGAGTATAATTGAAATTGACAGTACTATGTACTATGTATTCAATAATGTTGTTTCCGTGAGTTTAAAAGACAAAAATGAGTCGAATAATTCATTGATTGAATTTCTCGATGAATTTGAATTACGAGTATAACATACTATAAATTAAATTACTAAATATTTGTACAAGTACATGGCGAATAATATGTTCCAGGATAATGTGTTTTTTAATAACTTAAATAAAACACAATTTTATAATTTAGTGTTTATTGACTGGTAATATGATGTATAACATTATGTATGAAATATGATGTCAGTCAAGCACATTTTTTAAGACATTTTCGCCGACTTCTGGTGTAATTTCAGCGATTGTCTCTTGCATCATCAAAGAAATATGAGCCAATGATTTCGCTGTCACAATAGCGCACCATGCAGTCACTCTACGAGGGAACAACCGTCGTTGGCGTGTCAAGTCGAAATTGAAGTATCTGCCGAACTGTAAAAACAATCACTTCTATGCTGTAGGTCTTGAGTCAATTAAATTTTATACGGGTAATGATGCAAACCGTTTCTTGAGAATATTTAACAAACGTCCTTGAGACATTATCAATTTTTGTGCGCGGAATCGAGAAGAGTTGCCTGGACATTCACCAACACTCTGCATTACTGCATTAATTTAGTGGCGTACGTTGGCTACATTATCGCTCAAACTTTGGTTTCACCAAATCTTATTTCTTATTTTATTTATTATTTAACACCAACAACTTTCTTTGCGCATTATAATTGGACAATTATTTAAATAAAATGTTTTAATAACTTCAACACGTTACTTCGGCGTTAGATGCTTATAATAAATCCAAGAGTGTCAAATGCGAACTGACTAATGTTATTCAATCAAAAATTGTGGCCAAACAAAATCGGACTGGAACATATTATAAAGAACTATATTTATGCACAATCATTTTACTTTTATTTTATTTAAATATATAGATTATTATTAACAGAGCAGCCTAAATTAGCAAAAATATATAATTTATATTAATTCAATTCATTAACTACAAAATATCTACAGTAATTTATTTTCAAATTCCTTTGGCTAATCTATATTTTGATCAATATTACAACTATGAAATCGTATATTCTCAACACTTATTAATTTTACCTAGAACACTATAACTGCATTCATAACAAGTAAATTTTGAACATAAAAATGTGCTGTAAATGTATGTGATTTCCGATTGGTACAAAATAAATCTTGTTTTTACTATTTTTACATTTTCTGAAAAAAAACTTGTAATATTTCCGTCTGAAATAATAATTTCTATTCATTTTAGTATTGAATAGAAATCTAATTTTCTCCCTTATTGCACTTTTGTGATTTCGACATTGAATAGTCATAACATTTTGGTTGTATACGGTATTTAATTTCTATTATTTTTTTTAATTTTTCGTTCCAATGTTTCAACTTTTTAGTACATTGACATAGAAATTTTACGAATTTCGTGAAAATATTTTTCAACTTTAATTCATATAAATTGTCATATATAATTAAGTAAATTCAATATTTGATTGACGACTATTTGATAGTGATTAGTCGACGGTATTTTTCGATTTATTTTCCGATTTTCAAAAAATATGTACTCGTATATGTCACGTTAACTTATTAAATTGTTTACATAAGTAAAAAGAAGTCAGCCGTTACTCTGACGAGAATGCAATTGTTTTACTATTAATAACTTTAAAACTATTGCTTAGGCAGAAGTGTTTATTTCTGTCTAAGCAAAAGAGAAGCAATAAGTACGTAAACGTAACATTTGAATTTGATGAAAAAAGACAAAAAAGAATAAAGATCAATTTATTTAATAGAACAAGCCCAATCGAAAACCACTTCTAATCGCATTCACAAAATATTCAATTCAACTGTTTATGACGTCATTCGTAGCGACATTGGTTGATGTATAACGTAAAGTTTTATAGATATGTATGAGAATTATCATTTGAATTTCAATGCAAAGCTGCAACTGTAAACTTATGATTGCCTATTTGGAACCAATAAATTGCTTAATATTCTGCAACATTCCAAATGCTTTTTTTAATTACGAATTATTTTAATAAATCATGCATGTTGCCCTGTTTTAAAATCACAATGCACAATGCCCTGTTTTAAAATCATGAATCACTTTATATTTAATTTATTAATACCATTAAAATAAAATAATAATCATTAGCAAAAAAAAAGCTATCATATATTATGCATATCATATTATCTGGATTATGGCACAGAAAAAGTAACTATAACAGAAGGTTTTTTCTTTGTAATAAAATGATTCGTTTGAAAACCAAATATTGAGTAA
>JANSTX010042095.1:0-12633 GCA_027564355.1 Penthetria funebris | reverse complement strand
TATATTATATCAATTTATCAATTAGAGAGCAATTTACTATACGTGATATTGTCACAAGTTTTAATAACCCTTAATAATCCAGTTAATTACCAGGATGACAAAAAAATGCCATTGAATGACGTCCCCTACTACGAACACATGCCTGTTCTGGTATTATAACACGATGTTTTAATGCTGGATATTTATCTTGTGTCCAATGTGCTAATATTTCACCAGTATTTATTAAAATTGCACCGGGTAAATGACCAACACGTTTCCATTTTTCTGATTCGGGTAATTTAACCTCAAGACCACCTTCAGAATCTTGTGATAATAATGTAAATGTTCCATAATCACAATGTGAACCACATCTTATTGGTTGTATACCATCATCATCATCATCATCACCATTTCTTGAACCATTTGGTTCTGCAATACCCAAATCAGGACGATCCATTGCACAACGTTGATAACTGTATTTACAACGTCCTTTTGTTAATTCACATTTATTATCATCTTCAACAATTGGTGGATAATATAATAAACGTAATGTTGTTTCATTATCATGATTACCGGATAACATATGAGTATGATTTTCCCAAAAAAAATCTGATGGTAAATCTGTTAAAGAGAATTGTAATTTGTTAAAAAATATTTTATTCTTGCCTCTCAAAATTATATATTCTTCATATCATATAATACTAACCAAGACTAATAGCTAGAGCCTGTAATATTAAATGTGTCAACGATTTAAAATCCTTTGCTAAATCAGCTATATGTTCACGAAATCCAGGTAATGGTTCTTCTGGTAAATTTGCAACATTCAATGTACATATATTAAATGCATGACGTAATTCTGGTGTTTTACCATCAAAACGTTCCTGTCCCGGTTTAACATATCCATGATTATCATCACCTTTACGTATATATAATTCTTTGACGTCCGTTGATAATTTACAAAAGTCATCTAAATGTGCCCATGCCACTTTTAATTTATCTTCTGAAATACCATGATTGACAATGAATGCAAGTCCTTTTTCAGTTAATGCTTTACGTAATTGTATTGCTACACGATTAACAACAGATTTTACAGGACATTCGTCAGTTCCTTCAAAAAAAATTTTTTTAAATATATTATTTGTAATAATTTAAAGTTATTTAATTAACAAAAACATTGTGACTAACTATCCACAATAAAATAGATAAAAAAAAAAAATGCCACAATAATAAAGATAAATATTTCATTAAGTCGTACTTATATGAAACAATGCGGTTCCCATTTATCAGCATATTGGAAATGCATTCCTTGATTTCATGATAAACTGAGAATATTTTGAATATTAGACAAGCATTATAAGTATTATTTGTGATATCAATCTAATGAAAATTACCTTTAAATATGCATTTCAAATATTCGTAGTTTTGTCATTATCGGAAACTTAAACGGAAATCCAAAAAATAATTTAAATGTCCCAAAAAAACAACATTTAAAAGAGTTAATGTTAGCAAAATTCTATAGTTTGACTATGATTTACGAGAAGCGATATTTCTATGAGTCTCCTATATTTTGTAAAAGAAACAAAAAAAAACGTTAAGATTCTTAAGGAGATGATACAATTTTCTATGAATTTTAAATTTATCGTGCTACAGTAATCTATTCACATTAGTCTAATATAATAGTAATAGTAATAAAAACCATGAAACTACGTATAGTTCAGATATATATTCAATAGAAAGGATACTTTTTATTACTGAAAATTAAATAAATTTATAAAAACATAATATGATAAAAAAAGGTACCACAACGCATTAAACCGAAGTGGAATATGTGAAATTGAAAGGGCTAATATGAGGGGTGGGTTAAAGTGTTATCGATTTATTGTGCACGACTCATTATTTACAATTATTCCAGCACACAATGATGATCTAAGACCATCTGAGTTTTGAATTTATAACTATTGAATCTAAAAATCATTACAAAATTCAATATATCACTAGAAAGTTGTTTCAATCAAATACTTATGAACATTTGGATGACATAATTTATAGTTAATAGTTTATATTATTATCGGTTTCACCTTCATGGTATTCACATATTTTTTGTTTTATTAATTATTTTATTTTTTTCATAAAAAATTTCGATTTTATAGAATATTTATTTAGTCATTCAAAAACATACATAAAACATATGTACTCAATAAAATATTAAACAATAAAAATATTATATTGAAAATATGAACATATTATAACGTATTATTAAAATACTACTTGTATAAAGTTAGTATTTGATAAATAACGTAATTATTATATACGCTTTAGTTTTCCACAAACATACTTCGCATATTTTAGATAAAATTAATTATATAGTATGTCATTATAGTCTCATTTATTGTTATAAATTGAAATAATATGGAATTTTATATCGTAGTAGTATTCATGAAATATTATACGATAATAAGTGGTTAATGTTAAATGTTATCTGAAGATCAGCTCCTCTGAATCAATAAAGAAAAACACATTTAATGTTTATTTAAAAAATATGTTGTGGAGTGATGTGTTACAAAGTCATATAAAATTATATTGAATTCAGAAACTTTATCCACCTCACATTATTTTAAAATCGCAATATCAAACAATAGTCCGATATCACCTAGAATTTTTAATTATTATTTAATCACAACAAACTTGATAAATTATAAAGCAGAATTAAAGTATTCCGTATAACTCGATGATATGTTACATATATAGGTGCTCTAATATACACACTAACTGTGAGAATTTATTTGCATAGAATATAATGATCTGTAAATGTATATTTTAGCAAAGACCCATGATGTAAATTTTAACAAATTTTAACCTTCCCTTAATGATGTATGTGTCCAACTAGAATGAATTGGTTGTCGTCTCAACTAAATATCGTATTTAAGAAATATACTCAATAACATATTGAATATATGATTTCCCTTCTTCCTGAAATAAATTCCATACCATCCAAAATGTTTATAAACGTTTCAATTGTACTTAAAATACCAATTTCAATTTCATCATATCTACAGAAATGAACGATCCCATAAATGTGCTTCAACGTTTATTTAGCTCAAACATTTTTTTATGAATATATAATTTATAATAAATTTTATTTTATTCATATATTATAGTAAATATATTATAGTATAGCTATTAACAAAATTATAATAAAATAAAAACATTTATTTGTAGCGGAAATCGACGTCATTAACCATAGTATAATTGAGTTGATATCATTTTAAGCAGAAACATATAATATTTTACTATAATATTTTGCTAAGATAAGAGGTGAAATTTTATGAAAACAAAAAATTAAATATAAAAAAATTAAAAATAATGGAATATATTTGATTACGATAAACGTGTCACCTAAATGAGTGTACTAATATATACTATGAACATGGTTTTCATCTCAACTTTTATTATAATTTCCGCAATTAGCATACAATACACTAAGTTTCAAATCAAATAAACATAAATATATTTAGTCGTATTCTAAATAAAATATAATGATAATTTTCACACCAATACTTTCCACCGTTCATAAAATTTTCACAAGGCAAAAGAAAATGCCTTGTAATTTTCAGGTATATATACGTCAAGCTATACTGCCACATAATGTCGATAACATAATGTGATTTTTTTTTTAAATTTTTATTTGCAAATAACTTAAAATCGTAAAATTTATATTGCATGTTTAAAAAAAAAAATAAATAAAATCAGAGTCAAGGTATTGTTTTTATTATACAAAATTATGACATTTTTTCAGTACACATACACACGGTTTAGATAAGTGTTTTTTTTTTTTTTTTGAAATATTTGCACTATAAAAACAATAAATTATGTAAATAATTATAGAAATATGTCTGGTCTACTGATTAAAACCCAACTAGTTATACTGGAAATTTATTATATTATACACATATATATATATATATATATGTAAATAGTATCAAAGCAATAAATAGAATTAATTAAAATTGTTATAATGTATACGAGAATATATGAATAGTAAAAACATCACTTTATTTTTATTTCTGGACTTAAATATAACAATATGATCCAATTCCTGTATGAGATGATTTATTATTGTTTCCAGGTTTCCATATCCTATTCATAATATACCCTGCATAATATTTTAGTACCAAATGAGTTTAACTAAATTATGGTATTGTGATTAGTTTAATTTTATTTCAATTGACTATCTATGGCAATTATCCCAATCTACGATTATATGCAAATATTTCCTTTTCGGTTTCGATCCTCCTCCAAAATCGACCGAACAATAAATTTCTCGGACGTACATTAAATTATAATTCACGTTGAAGTTATAACCATGTCAGTAAAATGTTGTCTATCAATAGGATTTTGTGAATGTTGAGCAATATCAAACAAAAGGATATTCATGTGAGAAAAGCAATTGTAATTGAAAAACATATAGGTAAACTCTAAGAAGCATTTGTATCTAAAAAATAATTACTTTTCAGAGACAATATCAATTTTACATTCAAATAATGATAAGCTAACAATATTGTATAAAATCAATTGCTTTTTATAAATCTTGATGTGATCAACATCAACAGGTACAAAAAATCAAGTGTTTCAGATCAATAAAACTAATGATTAGAAATTTTTATAATTATACTACTAAGAAAGTATATATGATGAACTGATCAAACTTGTCGCAAAGAACAGTCAAACATTTTTCAACAGAACAGAATAACCAACTGAAAAATTGGTCAGATAGAACACTCACACACCAGAAAAATCAATTAATTTTCATACTGTAAAATTAATAATTTTTAAGGAAAAAAATGCATTTAATTTGAAATTCTTGAAAGTTCTTCATATTGGCATTTATACTGTACTCAGTTGTTTATTTATTTAGAGTAACATTTTCTTCACAAGTTGTAATTTCGTAAATTACAACTTGTGAAGAAAATTTGAAAATATTTACTTTTCAAAATATATCTAAAGATTTTTGTCCATACAAAACAAATTTACAAGCAATTAATGGATGACACTTGAATAAATCCCCACAAAAATTAGTATAGCAGAAATTTCAATAATTTCTACAAGAAATTATTTATTAAGAACTATGAACTATACCGTACAAAATTAACTCTTTCTAATCTAAGCAATCATCTCAAAGGATAGCGAGGAATTTTTCAATAGAGGGAAACGTTAACAGAAAATCATATTTTATTGGTCACACATGAACTTTCACAAAAATCATTTATTTTTCATACAAAAAAATTAATAATTCTTATTGAAAATTATTGAAAACTATTGAAAATTCTTCATATTGGCTGGCATATGGAATCAAACTCACTTGGTCATACTGATTTTGATCAAAATAGTTAGAGGATATCTAACGATTTTCTACAATAAATCCGCAGCCGAGATTTAACTATAATACAAATGGACGAAATTATTTATTGAGAATTCAGTATAGTATACCGCACAAAATCAACTGTTTCTGTTGAAAGATCATCGCAGAGGGACTGCCAGGATTTTTTCAACAAAGAGAAAAGCCAATAGAAAATCATATTTTATGGTTCTTGTTTCACAAAAATTAATTATTTTACTTACTGAAAAATTTATGATTCCTAAGGATAAAATGTATATTTGATTGGAAGTTACAGAAAATTTTTCATATTGGCTTATGATATCAAACTCACATATTTACTGATTTTGATTAAAATATTTTAGAAAACATCTAAAGATTTTTGTCTAAATATATCAAAAATTTCAAGCAATTATAATGTAAAGCTAGAATGAAAACATTAAAATTATGAGCAGAAAATTCAATAATTTTTATGCATGTATATTTATTGGAAATTATGAAAACCGTACAAAAATCAACAGTTTGTGTTGAAAGATTATCGCAGAAGACACCCAGGAATTTTATAAAAGAGTGGAAAAGCCAGCAGAAAATCATATTTTTAATTGGTCAGGTGCACTTCATTATTTTTATTTCATACTGACAAATTAATAATTCTTACGAAAAAATAGTATATTTAATTGGAAATTACGAGTATAGAATATTTTTCACTTAGATATTAAAGATCAAACGCATCTGTTCACTAATTTAGTGTAAAATAGAATTACTAATGAATTTTTAAATGATTGATTTTTTTTGTTTAAATATAATTAGAAAATAAAAATGTTCTCTGCTCTCATAAATCAGAGATTTTTCTATAAATCAATGTAAAATTGATGACAATTATGGTATTAATCACAACCACAATAATCTTCAACCATACTCGTAAACATGTTAATTTCATCAAGTATCCAAATGCGACATTGTCACTTATGTTATTTCCTCTGTGTCTAATCCATTTTTTTGTGATAGCAGAACAGATAAGAAATTTTCATAATCCACACTATCAATTATCGTAATATGAACGAGAAAACAAAAATTATTTACGTAAATTTTAAATTTCAAGTTATAAAAATTATTGTTTTTTAAAAAACTAATATTAAGAAAGTCTTCGCTGATTTTAGGAGCATGAATCACATATATATAGTCGTCATATAAAACTGCAAATGATGTAAGCAGATGGTAATTCCAAATTGGATATTAAATGAGGTCTAATGTAAAGACTTGTTTTTTTATATGATTGATTTGAATGTACATAAAATAAGAAGAATATATAATAGCACATATTATAGTGATTCAAGATCACAATAGCAATTCTAGTCGATAAAGGCTTATTCTCATTCTCACCAAATATGAATATACCGAAAAAATAAATTCGATTGCATATATATCTATAATCAATAAATTTTATTTATTAGATATCATATGTTAATAATATAAATTAATTATTAATTATATTTGCATACATAGAATTTAAGTGTAAAAAAAATTTGCTTTTTTCACCAATTGCACAATGAAACTTTCCAATTTATTTACATAAAACAGATGTATCATCTTTAAATAAGAATGTTTTTAAACAAAAAAATATTTAATGTGGAGTTAAAGATAATTTTTTCAAGTGTCAGAAGGTCATTTATATGTTATATACGTACATCATTGAACATAAAAGTTAAGCAGTTCAAATTATAAATAATAAATATATTATAGATCATATACTACACTGACGAAATCACTGAATTTATATCCCAGACTTAAGCTGTTTATTATTATATAATAATTGCTGAGGAGCTCTCAAAATTCCAACATGGTTCAACGAACATCATTCATTATTATTTTAATGGAATTTAACAATTTTATTCCATTTTGATATAAATAATTATTCAATTTTACTATATAGTACGTATAATTGAATCAATCTTGGTGTTGTTTCATATGATATATTCTATAGCATGTTAATGAAATAAACAAAATACAATGACATACTTTTATCTGAAATTGTGTAGGAAATGAACTGGTAGAGAACCATTTAAGGGAATACTAGTCATCACCTCGGTACGTCTTCCAATTAATTACCTATATGTACTATTTACAATATATTGTACAGCATTGCTTAAAATTCATTTTAGTAATATTTAATTAGAAAGTTTATGGTACATTTAATTTTGCAAGATGTTATTTGTTATGTGCTTATGTTATGTACTCGCCGTTTATAATTTGCAAAAAGAAAAAATAAAAAACGAATATTAAGATCAATGCCATGAAAAAGTTAACGTGAGAACAAGGAAATTTCTTTTCTCTTAGTGACATAAAATGTAAAGAATATATTAAACTTTTAAAGTATAAGTCTTTTTGCTGAGTCAACGAAGATTAACTATAACAATATTTTCCATTACAAAGATTTTAATTGTAATAATTTTAATCATTTTTGGTTTAATCAAAAATTATTAACTTTAAGATCATATTTTATCACGAATCCAATGAAATTATTCATGATCGTCAATACGGTTTTCGATCCAGAAGATCAACGGGTGATATTTTGACCTATCTGACTAAAATTTGGAGTGGCAAATGTTTGGTGAGAATCGACATATCCAAGACTTTTGGCAAAGAGTTTGGCATAGGGCAATATTATCGAAACTGGTCACTTATGGTTATCATCCTGGTTTGAGGGAGTGGATTTAAAATTTTCTAAAGGATCGCTCGATTCAGATTGTTCTCGGTGGTATCACTTCTTATAGTTTTCAACTTGATGCGGGTGTGCACTATTTTTAATTTTGATTAATTAGCTTTTATCAATAACTGCGATCCCAATTTACAGCTCTGCATTATTGCGTTGATTTGGACAATACTCTAAATGTCAATTTAAATTTAATTTATAATTTATAACGGAGAAATCTTGTAAATTTAAGGCAAATAAGATGCAGTCATGTCTTTTGTTACATAAGTCAAATAATCCTGATCCAACTATACAATTTGATGGTGATTTGCTGTGCAATTCTCTCGGAACGCATATTAATTTAAAACTACTATGGAATGATCACATCTTGTGCTTGGATTTCAGCCACATGGAGCACAACTCTCTCACACATGGGTACGCGTACTTCTCTGTATCTTTCTGAAGATGTGTCGCCTGGATTTTACGTCCTCCAGGCTATTAAATCAAATGTCACATATTCTTTCGGCGTTATGAGCAAATAAAAAGTTACTTTGTATTTGCAACATTAATGTGTATAAAATACTCTTCCTAAAGAATAACTTTAATTAAAACCACCATAATCAATATGCTATCTCGAATATGCATCAAATATCGATTATTAGCCCATAAAACTACAAATTGAAATTTTCTAATCAGAAAGCAGATTCAATTATAATTACCCGATTCTATATTTTTTAATAATTCAGTGGTGAAATGTATAAAAAAATACCCTCAACTACTTAGTTTGTTGACGCAATATTTTCTTGTCCAACCATTTCGTATAAACACAAAAGACATCCTCCTATTATACAAATCAGGAATTGACATATATATATAACATGTTACGATGAATAATGTTTGGGAATGTTTCAAATGTGTTGAATGGACCTTTTACTAGGAAGAACATTTATTAAATTTCTAACTATCACCATTTTATTTGTGTAAGGAGTAAACAAAATTCATAAGTACGCACCTGACGGAAAAATTCAATTTCACATATTTTCCAAAATAAACATATAAACTTCATGTAAAACTATTGTGCCCACAAAATGTTATCTCGATATATTTCAAAGTATATATTGGGTGGATGGACGGATATGCAGAAGACAGCTTTTTAGGAGATTCTAAGCATAATAGTATACTTTTTTTTATTATCTTTATGACTTTTCCCTTTTGATGAAAGAATACATATTTACGAGTAAGATGATCTTTCAATAATTGGCGTGAATTCCATCGGCTAGTGTAAATTAAAATTGTGATTTTCATATTTTCGCCTTGTTCAGTCATTTGTAACTAACTAGTGCATGGGATAGTAAGTATTATGACATCGGAAATATGTTCACAATCAATAAAAATAACAGTATATAGTCAATTATCGGTTGTAAATTGGTGGTATCAAGTTTAACATTCGAACAAGTCCATTGTCAATGGAAGATAATAATTGACATAATAATCTTCTAACTTTGATTGCCGCCAAGGAATATTTTGGATGTGCATTTTAATTATCTCATCTCTCCAAAGGTGATCCATAAGAAATAAATTATGAAAGAATTATAATTGCGAAAATTTCATTTTGATATATAACAAAGCATTCTCAAGTTATCGTGTACAATTCATAATTTAAAATATCAAATAAAACAACCAAATATAATGACGCCAAAATGTCTCTGAAGTAAACTTACGTTTAACGAAAAAAACACAATGAAATAAAAAAAGTTATTGACCTGAGTTGAACTATTCCATTTCCTTGTTTCTTTTATTGTCAATCATATGAAAATATAACTGAAAATAATGATGGCCGCCGAAATTCAACTATGTATTATGTTACATTTGCGCTTTTCAGTAGTATATTTGCTATCGTTTGAGTATGTGGTGCGTGTTAGCTGCTGTGTAAATTCGGTATGTTAGAGACAATTTGTCGCCATTATATTTACTATTTATTGTGATTAGAAAATATTTATGTGTTTTCAGTATTTTGAAGTGTTGAATTTAATATTTTTTGCATTAATTATTTTGAATATTTTCGATGCTACTAATTATATGTTGTACCACCATAACACTAGTTAAATTACAATTTTCGGATTTGTTTTAACACAAAACAACTACAACAACTACGCTCAACAATACGATGAAAAAGTATCCATATTGGTAAGAATTATTGCAAATAATTTTACATATTTTATTTTAGGAAAAAGACGTCAAATTTTTCAATGGAAGTTCTCTGTTATACTATAACATTATTGTTTTTATACAAACTCTAGTTAGTTCCAAATTCTTACGTCTTCAATTTAGTCCAATTCACAAAACGCATATAATTGTCTGTATTCTGTGGACGCGTATAGTTTCAATCAACTTTACAAATGGCATGCTGTCAGTGCATACCATCTTCTCGAATGTTCCTAAACTATATATTTACTTAACTTCATCTCTAAAGTTGAAACTTGTCGACAATGAATTTTAATATAGTTCAAATTTATGATTATTTTTGTCATATTAAAACTAAACAACACATAGGATCCAAAGTGTTTATTATTTACATAATTACCTAGATGATTCTAGCAATGTTTATAAGGGTAGTCAGTCAGTAGAGTTATCTATGGTTTGATTTACATACAAAAGCATTACTTCGTTACTACAAAATGGCACATTTGGAGTTCTAGACGCATAATGATTTCATTAATGATTGCAAATAATAATGACAACTGTCAATTTAGTGATATATCGAAAACTATCTTGTTACCACCTATATATGCAAATACCAAAAAATAGTATAATTATATCTATTCTTATGCTAAAAGTATCGAAACGATTTAAAGAAATCTTGTACACTTTTGAGTTACTTTCGTTGTCTTAAATTCGAATTATATAAACACATCTTCTTCGGCATATATAATTCAACATTATATTATTATATATATATTCTCATATTTCCAGTAAATTATCTTACGTAAATTTAATAGATGATAGACTTACAGGTGTGAATAATTTGTTTAGAATGGCGTATACATGCAATTGCAATTATTTATTAAAGTACATACTGATTTATGGTATGTGTCCTTACACTGATGATTTTAATAATTTACTTGCTACTATTATCAGTGTTGGTGAAACGATGTGATCGAGTCACCTGTGAAATATCACGTGAATAGATGAGTTGATTAATTTAAATATTGGTCGGACACTCCATTAATCATTTTGAATATCATGAGAAACAGTAGTTTACCGAGTGAGTGATGCAAAAAGTCACACTATTAATGTCAACATTAAATTTTCAAAAATTAAAATTAAACGATCTATCGATTGTTTTATTTGAAAGCTGACAGCGTGTAGACGTGTGCTTCTAATTATTTGGATACGTCTAATGAATTTGATTTTATTGATCGTCGTAAATACAATATATGCATTACCTTCGACGAAAATACATACATTTTTTTTCAATATTTTTTCAGATTACTCGAAACCCATATTGAATGTTCAGAAAATCCGTGTTATTATATTATAGCATACGATTTTATAGCATAGGAATTTCAATATTTTAGATTTTTTTTTTTGTTTTTTGGTTAATTTTGCTGGTATATTTAAGAATGGAAATTATATTACGTTTAATAAAGCAACACTACATCCTTCTTGTTATTTGCACAATTTTATAAGAATTTAAAATATTGAAAAAAAAAAAAATTCAAATTTATTACACCACCATGATAGTTCCGTATATAGGGAATTAATGTGGCAGAGTGTTGGACACGGTTTATTAGTTATATCATTTTTATAATTTTAACAACTCGAAAATTTGACACTCTTGTATACCTGAGATTTATGTATTGTAAAATTTATCAAATTTTGATTATTAACTATTTGATTTGATCTTATCATTTAAAATTGTATACCACATGCGTTTATAGGACCACAAGAAAATATGTACTATGAAATAGTTAAAAATTGAAATTTGTATTTTTTTTTGTCTTGATCACACGCAATTACTGACATATATCGTAATTGAGTTACCGGCTCTGCTTTTGGATCTTAATCTCAAAACCCATTGTGCAATGAATTGTAAGTAATTTACATATTAGAAAATTTACATTTGTGCTGGCACAATATTTATTGTCAATGGTAAGCATTAACAATTTTTATCAAGGATTTTGTAAATGTATATAATAAAGTCAACTAATCAAATTCATATAATACAATAGTAGTCACCTTAATTACAATCACTTGGATGTAGTAATCCATGGCCAAAAATAAAAAAAAATAATAATTGAATAAATGACTAGTAAATGATTTTAGGTAGGTTGCCATCATACGTATAGTGAGGTGGGTACAATCTTTTAAATTGGAACATTCAAGAGATGGTATATATATTTAATCTATGATTTCTTTAGACAAATTCTGCGAAGCATAATATCAAATACCGCAGTTGTCTTGCATCTTGAAATAAAATTATTATTATTATGTTATAATACACATGGAAACAGATGTGAAAGACCATGAAGATGTATATTTGGTTTCAGTTTTTCTGTTTCATTCCATTTTATTTTATATATGTAAT
>JANSTX010042094.1:0-15598 GCA_027564355.1 Penthetria funebris | reverse complement strand
GAGACGTTTAAATATTTATGTCATTAGTGAAATAGTTTCCAAAATGAAAAAAATATTCTAATCGCTCCTTCAGATCTATAATAATATGCACAAATTCTCGTTTGCAATTATATTTAACTAAAATATTTTTGATCTATGCCACCTGTTGACGAAAACTTGTAGTGACTCAATGTTATTTGTCACCTTCCAGGATTCGTAACTATACAAAAGTATCGTTATAGAATTAGCATTGAAAACTTACTGCAAACGTCAAACTCTATTCGGCATACCAAACATTATCTTAACATTCTATATATGGTACCTAACATGTGTAGCACCACCGACATATATTTTTAAAGTAAACCAAATAAGTAATCTACGTGAACTCATAAATGTACAAAGCTTCACTAGTTTTGACATTCCACATCAATTATTAAAGCGAAATTATGTGATGTGTTTCACAGATCATTCTAATTTTACGATCATGTCTGTCATAGTTTGCGATTGTAGATAAATGTCGTCAACAAAGTCGAGATTCTAATTTTACGATCATGTCTGTCATAGTTTGCGATAGTAGATAAATGTCGTCAGCAAAGTCGAGATTTTTAAATCGATCAGTTTGATCCCATTTGATTCCATGTGATGAAATTGATCATAACCTAATTTGAGTTGTAACCAACCATTAGTAGTATTTGTTGCTTCATTTATAATTGCTTAAATAGGACACTACTGTAAATTAAGTAATCAAAAACAAAAAAAAATTGAAAAAAAATAGTCCCAGCCCAGATTTCACATAAATGTTTCGAAATAATATATGTTTAGTAGATCATTGTCATATTATTGTTTAATGAAAATGTAAAAGTGTTTTTAAAAAAAAATTAAAATCTATGGTTTAATTACGAGTAGGTACTTGTACATAATACAATAATGTAAATTAAGAAAGTAATATGAATAATTTCAATAAACAAATGTGCCAAGCAAAAATTTCTTATAAATATTTGCACGGCACATTTTTTTTTTTAATATTTTAATCAAAAATATGTACTCATATTATGTAGTCATTGTTGCGGTTAATTTTATGACTGAACATTCTAATGTAAATTTTAATATATGCTTATTCTTCATGGTACTAATAAATTACAATTACTAGATCTATTTGTAAATCAATAAAAAAGAAACTATCTCTGCAATTCTGCATGACATGAAATGCAAATCTTAGAAGATGTACAATGTTAGATATTTGGGCACCATAAGTTTGTTGATTCACATAGTATGGTGTCGTTTCTATTACTATAAATTAGTGATCTGTTTCTTTGTCGATCCTATGCAAATTTCAGATATTGCCATATCATAATCCCATTTCTTTGATTTTTAACTTGTCATCAGAATTAGTACACTATATGTTGAAACCCCTATTGGCATAAATCTCATCAATGCTCTCAAAGTGGCATATTATAGCAATTACACTAAATTGATATTGGGGTCATTAATCTACAACCTGGCGACAAATACGATAATAAAACTATCCTTTTAACCTTGCATCGCATGCAATCACTGGTGATACTGTGTGGATATAAAAATGGGTTAAGTAACAGCTACTTCATTAGTCAAATGGAATTACTATTTTTAAATTATTTAGATATCTCATATTTGAAAAAATTCTCAATTTTGTTTTATAAATTAAAAATTTACTCCGCCAATTATGTACTTTTCTTAATGAATGAGTAAAGCTTTGCAAAATGCATTACCATTAAACTTTAAGATTGGATTTTAAACAATATTCACATCATTAAGGATTGTGTCAACGATAAGAATGAATTTCTTCGTGAAAATTTTAAACATTACGTTAATGAAATTAAACTTTCTGTTTATTGTGTAGCTTCATTGCTTCTCTTAAAGTTTAAAATTTTAACTATTAAATCTTTTTTTATGTTCAAAATTTTATAATTAAAATGATGAAATATTTATGTTTTTTGCTATTATTTATATGATTCTGTTTTTTTTAATTTGTACTCTCGTATTATACTATTTTTAAAATATTTGTTTCATATTTAATTTAAGTTATCTTACATTATGTGAGATTTTATTTATAAACTTAGTTATGTGAAATTTTTAACAATTATTTTAACTTATATAATTTTTAAAAAAATATTAAGTAATTATCTCCATCACTTACAATAATATAAAATAATATTCGCAAGTAATATAAGATACAGTAAATTTGACTTTATTTCTACGGTTATGCTAAGATGGTATAAATTTTTTTTAAATTTGTTATTTTTTGAGTTAATTTATTAAATCAAAAAAAAAATGTCGTAAAAATGAGATTAGTTTAATAGCTCAAGGATATTTAAAGAAACACCATGTTGACTGGTGAAAAAAAATATATGTTACACAATTTGTATTAAATAATTAAATATTATGCTTGTTTTTGCTTAATTAGCATTAATAAACCTTATGGAAACGTTTATTTAGCTACAACTGGATAAATTAAAGTGTCATTATAAAAATAGAGCTTTTTTGTTGTATTTTTTTTGCATTATCTTATTAATTATAAATTAAATGTTTTAATTAAAATGTTAATGTTTATATATTACTTGTAATTTAACTGTCTTATGTAGTCTATAATATTCATAAAAGAGAGTGAGAGTGTAACACAAGAAAATTGTAATTCAGCACCTTAAACTTGAGTTGTTCATTTCTTCACAATACCCCAATAACCCCAATCACACTATTAGCTTTCGAGTTTATGAAATAAAAAATCAATTAAAAATTACGATTTAACAAAATTCCATTTCAAATTAAAAATAACCTTATGCCTGCTACAGAAATATTATCAATAAATTATTCATTTTTAAATTTGATCATTTACTAGCACATAAATTAAGACAATAATAATTTTTAAAAATATTAATTTTTCACCTAATCAATTTAGAATATTTAATATAGTAAAAATTGTATAATTAACAAAACTAATTTATAGTTAGATCTTTACGACCAGTAATTAAAGTAATTTTACAAAAATAAAAATTATTCACTATAAGATTGAATTGATTGATGATAAGATTGAAGAAGATGAGAATAGAAGTGTGATGTATTTATTAGGCATTCATTCTCATATCACCGGAGAGGTAATCCAGTCGATACATACTTAGGTAGTGAACAGTTTATAATGTAGTCTATCAGGACAGCATAATTACAAAGGCAATTATAATTTTTGTTTGAAATTGAACATTTATCTCTAACGCTTACATATATAAATTAATGGACTGTGTATACATAGACACGATGCGAGCACTTTATATTGTAGAGTATGTGTTTTCGTCAAGAGGGCAAGTGCCTGTAAGTCTTTAACTATTTATTGGTGTAACACCTGCATAAAGTAATGTTGTCCTTGTGCAAATGTTAAAAAATTATTAAAATAGTGCTTATTTTCATAATTTTGAAGGTATGTATCAGGAGAGCATAACTGCAACTATGAAATTTAAATATCTCTCGAACGGTTACATATATAGACTCGGTAAGAGCAGTTTATATGGTAATCTATGCATTTTCGCAGGTTGTTCGAAATCGAAAATATATCTCGAACAGTTACATATATAGACTCATAGACTGTGCATATATATATACTCGTTGCGAGCATTTTTTAGTGTAATCTATGTCTGGAGGTCATGCACCTGTCATTTTTTAACTTTTTGTTGGTATAACATAAAGTTATGTTTTCCTGGTACAATTGTTGTAATCTCATAATTTGTTTTAAAATTGAAAATACCTCTCATACCGTTACATATATAGACTCATAGAATGTGCATATATAGACTCGGTAGGAGCAGTTTATATTATAGTCTATGCATTTTTGCCTATTATTTAAATACGTGCAAGTGCTTAATCATTTATAAGTACACTGTTTAATTAAAAAATCTGTTAATGGGCAAGAGGTGCCAAAAGAAATGGTTAAACTCTGTCAATGTGAACACATCTGCGAATAGATAGAACTGATATTGGTGAAAGTTTGACATTGGTAAATATACTTTGGTGATATTAATACATTGGTAATTCGCTGACGGTATATGTCAGTCATGGCATTTGATCGATACTGAAAAGATGGTACACGACATGTTTGTTGACTGATTGAAAAAAAAGTAGCTGGGGGTTTATGAGTCACTCTATTGACATATTCAAATGTATAACTGGATAATTATGATTGATCCTATATTTACAATTACATTTACAATTTTAAATCTAGGTAATATCAACGGAAATTATTAAGTAAAATGTTTGTTACACTTCTGACTTGTGAACGTATAGTAAAGTAATTATGATAAAGTATTATAAATCAGTTGATTATGAAATTATTAAAAATAAATTTTTAAATTATTTTTATGAAATCATAAAATGGTTGACCTATTGCTGCCGGTAAACAAAAATTAGCTAATTGCTAATTGGACATATGTGTTCACCTTATGGAATCGAAAATAAACCTAATGTTTCATATAATGTGTAAAAGACAATATAGCATTTGATTAGTTTGTAATAAATAAGGAAATAATCAGAAGTGCATTTTAATAATGTGATGCAATCGATGGATAATTTAGTTGAGTTTCGTTGTCAATGTTCTGATTGTATGAGAATTTTCACATCAGCAACTCTATTTATCTTCCGCATTTAATCTGAAAAATGATTGAAGAAAAACTTAAAAATTTACATAAATAAATAAACGAAAGTTGTTTTTATATAGTTTTATTTTATTCAAATTCTTTTGAGAAGAATTTTATTCTATTTATAAACAATAGATAGTATTTTTTTTAATTTTCCAAATTTGTCTATGGTAATAAAACATTTAAAAATCAGATTATATTTTTTTTATGCTGAAATTCATATAATAACAAAATTAAGAAAACTTGTTTAAAATATTTTATAAACATAAACGTGAATTATAAACTGCAATACTTTCTATATATATCATTAGCAATAAAGGTCAAAGAACTAAAATCATTAAATTTTATAAAAATTAAAATAAAATGATTCACATGAATTATATTTGTATTATGTTAAACAGTGAGAAATTAAATTAATTTGTGAATAAATTTTAATGTTTTAATTTGCATTCATTTAATTTACACAATGAATGAAAATTATCTGTAAACATTTTCTTGAATGCAATTTATTGACATTTTTAATAAATTACATAATAAATAAATTCATTTTATTGATTAACAACAATTTTTTAGCATTAAATTGATATACAAAATGATTTATTGCAAAAAAATTCATTAAATTTTTATTTAATGGCGGTTCGTCGCTTTAAGCTCTTTCGTTTTTTTTTTTTTGTTTTTTTGTTGTTGCCATATTTTTTAATTGAATTATTAACTATGCTAATTTATAACAAAATTAAATTTGATATTAATAAAATAAAATGCATATTAATTAATTACTATTGTAATTGAAAAAATATTAATTTTGCATAATATGTTAAAATAAAAATATTTTCCTGTATAATAATTCACATTTACCAGCAGTAGCATTTATAATTTGTATTTGATGATAATTAAATATTAATTTTATCAATTAAATATTTCTATTAATTTAATAATTAGATATTTTTTGTTATTTAATAATAAATCAATTAAATAAATATTTGCATATTTAGTTACAAACTTTCAAGATCATTTATTGCGATGTGTGAAATTTGTTAATGTATCCAAATGGAATGTCTATATTTGGTTTATTGACTATTTTTTTTTTAATGGATAATATTTCATGGTTTTGATTTAATCAAGGAATATCTTGAAGGTTAAAGCGAGATTTAATTAATTACATATTGTATTGCAATTCATAGTTCTCGTTTACAACTTCTTAATGTATATGCATATAGTAAAAGCACCTTGTCCTTAACCTTTTAAATTTTATCAGAAATGTGACTACGTATGTTATTCTTCCTTATATTTATACAATAAAAAAAAAAGAATTTACAAATATGTAATCTGTATGAAATATATAGTGAACGACATTCAACTTAATTTCACAAAATAAAATAAATATTTGTATTTCATATGAAAAGAAAATTAAAAAATAAAAATAGACATAAATATATTAATTGGATTAAATAAAGAAAATTTATATTATACTCGTGCAATATAAAATAATAAAATATAAATTCTTTTTAAGGTCATCGCAGAACATGAAAAATAAAGAAAAATTAAATTAAATTAAAAAACAAATAAAAAATTGGTTTAAATAAGATTGTTATGCTTAAAATGCAATACGACTGTACTCGTAACAATAACATAAAATAATAAAATTATAATAGTACAAAGTTTTAATAATAAGAAAAAGAATAATAAATTGCTCTCAATAATATCAAATCGATGGATTAGAATCAATTATTTAACAATCGAATTAAATGAATTTAAATTAGAAAGAAGTTATTTAATATTAGTTTAATAATTTTTTAATTTATTATAAAGTACAAATTAAAGTTTTGCCTAAATGAATATGTATCAAAATAAATTATGTGCAAAATTATCCAGTACCTTCCTGAGGAAGTGGTGTAAGTTTTATGTATTTTATTTTTTATTATTTAAATTGAAATAGTAATTATAGTTTTAAGTACCAAAAAAGTTAATAAACACATTCAATTTAGTGAATACAATAACATCAAGATTCCTTACTAAAACATTTCTTGATTTAAGTTTTACAATATTTTGAAATCAACATTGAATTAATTATATGAAGCTCTTAAAAAATTCAACAAGTCTCCAGCGTTTTAAAAAATGATTTTCAATTTTATATGCATATTTATGTAAAAAAGTTAAAATATTTTAACAAAATGAACACTTAATTAATTTGGTATTTTCTTGACAAAAACAGAACTGATTGAAATAGGGAGCAAAATATGTAAACAGACAACATAGTATATATTAACATATACAATTTACCAAAGTTTTTAATAAATGCATAGAAGTTTGGCGAAATCAATAATTTTACTATATTCATTTCATAAAACGTTCACAGATTCATTCACCCCTATTTATGCATATGTAGTTATTGACAATTTTCGAAATGGGCTACTCATAAAAAAAAAGTTATATGTTTTATGGAATATTTTAATTAATTAAGCTAATGGTATAATTTATTTCCATCAAACTATATATGAAAAATATGTAATCATTTAATTAATTTAAAAATAAAAAAATATTCGTATTTTAATTTAATTTTATTGGTTGTTGCGGTGTGAAATTGATCCCATGGTTGCGAAAATAAATTCCTTTCATAAATTAGTGGTAATTTTTAAATATTTATGTAAATAATATTTACGTTGCTTAAAGCGCTGTTCATAAATTCTTTTACATTACTTTAAAATAAATGTATTTAATTATTGTTTTTGTTCATTTATGTAATAAAAACAATGAAAATATTACACAAAATGTATTGAAATTTTGCAACAATGAACAAAAATCTCCCCTATTTTATTTTCATACTTGACAACGTTGTATCGAAAATGTCCCATATTTCAAATTGTTATGTCAATCAAAACAAAAACAAAATAACCTAGAAAATTTAAATTTATTACGAATACATAAACATAAAAATACAAAATATAAAATTTCACAACATAAACTTGATTGAAGTTGCCGTTTATATTTTAAAATTTTTACAGTTATTGAAAAAATTGCTTTTATAACTGTTATTTATGTATTTTAATTATAAAAATGACAACATTTATCAATTATTAGCACCCCATTATAGGTTTTGTTCATTTATGTCATCAAAACAATGAAAATACTGAACGAAATATGTTTAAATTTTGCAAAAATGAACAAAAATCTCCCGTATTGAATTTTTATATACTTGGCAACGTTGCATCGAAAATGTCCAATATTAAAAATTGTTATGCCAATCAAAACTATCGTGCACAAAATAACCTAGAAAACTTAAATATATTTATATTTTAGTGTTACAAGAACTTAAGTATTTTCATATTTATACAAAAATATCCCTTTTACTTCGTGATTATTTTTGGCGGTATTTAAATCTTCGTGTTATTTTTAAATACATGTTTCTACTATTGTTAAATATTTTAACGATATAGTCCAGTGGGAAAAATTACTTCTTTAAATATTATTAATTTATGTTTCAATAATAAAAACGACAACAATTTTAAAATATTAGTACCCCATTGCACATATTAATCAAATTATTAATTAAACATGGTTAGAATATTCTAACCATGTTTATAGTATATCTATAAAACGCAGCTTAAATCTAGAACCAAAGAAAACATGACTTCGGGTGTAAAACAGGGATATATACCTTCGCCATTATTGCTCCTGCTCGTCTTGGATTGGGTTATGATCAAGATATACTCTTAACCGTATGGTATCAGATGTGGTCTAAGCGATCGACTTGAAAATTTTGTCGTCGCTCACGACATTTATTTGGTTTTGTAAACTGTATTTGGAGCGACTTGTGAAATGCAGCTCACAAGTCGGTCTATACATGTAAATACATGTAATACATGTAAATTGGTACGTCGTGAAGGTAATAGATGTAATAGTAAGTATAGTAATAGTAAAGTAGAGGTCTTTCAATATTTGCGAATTATTTTGACAATTGATGATGGGTCAGAAACGAATATAAAGTTCCGTATACAATAAGTACGGCTAATGTTTGGCAAATGGTGTCTGGTGGTCGTAACACATTTAAAAAAAATGATGCGCATTTTTAAAACAAATTGTTCGTCGGTGCTATTGTATGGATGCGAAACTTAGAAGGTGACAAATAACATCGTGTCACAAATTAAAGTTTTCGTCAATAGAATGCACGACGCATACTAAACATTTTCTCATCAAATTCAAACTCAAATGAGAATTTGTTGAGACTGGCTGATCTGAAGGCGATGAACAAAATGGTCAGCCGAAGAAAGTGGAAATGGTTGAGGCCATATACTTAACGACCGACCGGTGATATTGGAAAATACACAATTCATTGGAATCCGCAGAGTATTATAAAACCCGGTCGTCCTAAAACAATGTGGCAAAGAACCTTCATTAAGGAGGCTGGTACCAGTGAAAGAAGATGGAGTGATATGAAGGTGCTTGTCAGAGATCGGAAACAATGGCGGTTATTCGTTGACGCTCTAAGCTCTCACGTGAAGTAAAGGCCGAGATTATGATCGAAGATACGTATATCTAAATACTAGCATCCAATTCATTCATGGTTACCATTGGTGTATGTCAAATTGAAAACAATTTCAATCTATGGAATTAGGTATTGGAGGTCAATGGACAACGCATTAACCACGGTAAAACAATATACATGTATTTTCCATTTAATGGCAATCCATCAATTCCTGAACAAATCACAATCATTCTAGACGGTCATATTCAACGTTTCATGTGATCAAAATATGTTACAATAGAATGAGAAAACTGGAAAGGTGTTACTTACGGTAAAAGAACAACGTCTGTTACATACAATCTAGTAGTTTGATATCGTCCATTATATTAAATCAATACCACTATATGATACTCAATAATTTTAGAGCTTATAATTCAAGCCATACCTTGTCTTAATAGTATTAGATCATCAAATGTAATGTCCAATTATAATTTAATTACATCTAAAGAGTCCATTGTTATTATGTTTTCACTTTACCGACCATAATAAAATATTTGTAATTTAAATCCATTAATACGTTCTTACCTATCCACAGAATATTATTATTGGATTTACATGTAGAAGAATAAATGAGTATAATAAAAATAAATTTAAGGAGTTGTAAGATTACTTACGTTTCTACAGAGAATTGATATTTCGAAATAAAACCACAAAAATGCTTTACATTTTCTTAAATATTTAACCACTGAAATAAACCATTAAATTGTGTTTGTAATTGTATATATCTATTTGAATACTTATAAATCATTTTCTGAATATATTTTAAAGTATCTCTGATGGAATCAATGAAGCATTGTTTAGGTTGAAAAATCAATAGACACTGACTTAATATTATATTAAGAATTTCTGTATAAGGAATCAACGAACAACCTTCATTCACTGGTACCACCGCCACTTTTGAATGCGTGCTCGAACAGCTTTCGCATCATGAACATCTTTATTACCAAATAACTTTTCTAAATAGTGAAGAAGATCTTTAATTTGGGTATTATTTAATTATTACTTCAAGGTGGTATTTTCACAATGAACAAATCTTCAATCTTGCGGTGATTATACGATGAAATATTGTTTTTCGACCTATGAGATTCTGTTTTCTTTTGTTGCCAAACAATAAATAAAGTACACTATTATGATCCATGTGACACGGTTGTCCAGAAAATAAAAGGTATACCTTTTTCTCCACCTATTCTTGCTCAGATCAAAAACATCGACTTTATATCTCATATATTGTTGTGTCACCTCAGCTAGAGTCGTTGATTCAAATATAATTCCAACATTTCAGTTTCCAAACTGACATAAGCCGTATGGTTATTATCGTATTTCTATCCAAACAAAGGAAATTCACTGGTGTGAATTATGTGCCCACAACTATCAATATGTTGGTGGAATTAATATGTAAGTTCTTAAATAGTTGCCAAACCACGCCATAGCACATAATATTTTAACTGATTTAAATTTGATGTTAGTAATTAAAAACTCTATTCTCAACAGTCAACTTGTGGAATGGCTGGACTTATCCCAGATCATGTTGTAATAGTATTTTCTATATAAATTTGATGATCACAATACCTTCAACATTGTATGATCTAAGATTTATTTGAATACCTTGAAAATTTTACTAAATAATAGTCAATACGCGTAAGTTTTATCAATAGAATTACAATTGGTTAATTAACAATAAAACTAATGTTCAAAACACATTCAATTTAAATGCAAAATGAATTAATAATCAAAAAAAAAAATATTCATAATTATAATTAAAAATTAAAAAGAAAAATTAAATTGTATGTCATCAGACAGTCAATTTGTGAAATTTGTCATTGAAAATACAAGATTAACCTTAGTTAATTTCGTCAATAATTAAAAGTTGATGTTTTTTGAATTTAAATAAACACTGAACTGAACTTATTAATGTGATTTACACTAACCTTGTAGTTTTCTATGGAATAAAAGGAGTATGCAGTTTCACTATAGTTAATGCTATGATTGAGGGATTTTTTTTGATTGTTTGTTTTATTTTTTATTAATTCCAAGAAATTTTTACAATCTATCTTAAAAAAGACAATTAGTAAATATTTTTGACATTTTTAAATATAGGCTTGTAAGGTAGAAACTCAGCAGCTGTATTCTATATGTCCATACAGGCCTTATGATTATTTTATATAACAGTATTTTACTCTCATCATCCAATACATTTTAGAAAATTTCAATCTAAGTTGTTTTCTTTTATTAAAAATATGTTTCCCCCAGATTAACCGCCTATCTAAATGTAATCTAAAATATTTTACACTATCATCATTCCTGTGCCACAAAGGAATGATGTTCAGAGATGTTCGTCGACAAGTTTTCCATTTCATAGTAATTGTCACATATTTCGATTTACTTTCATTTACGTTTATCCTCCATTTTAAGGCCCTGGGAACGAAGTTCCAAGGGTCTATTGTATTTGATTCCGGTCATGTAATGCCAAGAAATAAACATCTCAAAAAAAAAAATTACACAGAAGTGCTTATAATTGATTTAAGCATGTCCGTCCGTCCGTCCGTACGTCCGTACGCACGATAACTTGAGAATGCGTAGAGATATCGCTATGAAATTTTGCATGTGTCACTTTTATCTGATTTGTGTGTAGTCATAATAACTACTTCTTCAAGTACCTCCCATACAAACTTTTTACTACTTTTTTTATTTTTTAGATTAAAATTGGTTATATAATACATACAGACTTCAAATTTTACATATCTAACTGATATTATAATTGAAAGAATGTGTGAGAGTATAAGCATAATCGGATTACTCCTTGGAGCACCTCTCATGTATATTGCGCACGATAACTTGAGATTGCATTGACATATCGCCATGAAATTATGCATGTGTCACTTTTATCTGATTTCTGAGCCTAAGTTCGAAAATGAGGAAAATTGGAGTACTGCTTCAAGTACCTCTCATACAAACTTTTTCCTTTTAGATTAAAATTGTGAGTATAATACATACAAACTTTTAAACTTGACATATATAACTGATATTATAATTGAAAGAATGTGTGAGATTATAATCTTTATCAGATTACTCCTTGAAGTACCGCCCATGTATATTGTGCACGATTACTTGATAGCTTTGACATATCGCCATGAAATTCTGTACGCGTCATTTTTATCTCATTTGTGATCGATAGTTCGATGGTGAGAAAAATTGAAGTACTCCTTCAAGCACCTCCCATACGAACTTTTTACTCCTTTTAGATTAAAATTGGGTAATTTTAGGCGAGTAACAAAGTTTCAAGGAACTATTGTATTTGAGATCATTCGTGTATCTTCTTGAAGGAATAATCGTTATTATAATTAAAAATATATGAAAATGTTAACTTGATCAGATAACTTCCTAGCGTTAACATGTATAATTTTTACTCCTTCTGATTAAAATAAGTTATATGATAATAACATTCACTATAATTTAAGCGAAAATTCTAGGTACGAGATATCAACTATTTTGCAATTCTATATAATGAATACTTATATATTATGTTGTGATCCGTTAAACAATTTCCAGTGCCTCCAATAATTGGCAACCAATTATACGTTTCTCTTGTTTTTTATAATAATTGCCGTTCCTCCATGAGCAGCCCCAGAAGGGTGTTTAGTTATATAAATGTTATAATTTGGTATATTTATATAACTGCTATATGTGCATGGAGCTTCTGATACCAATATATTATCTATATTTTTATTAATAATTAATACAAAGCAATTCTAAGATTTGTGATTATTATGACATTTTGGTGACGAAAGTTGTTAAAAGGTTTAACATAGTTCCCATTTGTTGCATGAGATCTTTCATCATTATTTTTAGCTCTGTAATATCATTAGATTGCTGATTTACAGGCTTTGTATGATTGATGTATGCATGATGTTATTAATGACTCGCCATTTATGCGTAGGACGTAAGAAGTTTATTGAATGTTTTGACATGTGATTGAAGGAATGAAATTGATTTTTTAAAATTTTAAAACACTATTTGATACTTATCTTTAAAAAAATGTTAGAGATCAACAAATAAACGATTTTCTTAATTGTTTGCATTGATTCTATTTATGGTCATCCTAATTACAGAAATTGATCTAGCCATTTTTGAATCGTGCCAATGGTCTGTAAAATAAATCGTGTAAAAAATTGGTGTCTCATTTCTAAATATATTCAAACTAGATGTGAATCTATACACTTTATTCATAACTGAATTATTCAAATCTTGAGTCATTCAACTAAAATAGTATCACTGTATTTTAGAAATTAATGCAACTTTTTTGATTACTGTCGCTCTTATATGTTTTTTAACATGATGATGATGATCACATGAAATCGTTAATTTCGTGATCATTTCGATCATACTAAATTATACTAAAATATTAATGAATATACGACTAAAGGCTATTTAAATAAGACCATTAAATTTAAAAAAAACAATAGACAACAAATAAATTAACTCCTATGCAGTTAATGTTTCTCTAAAGTAATATTGACATTATTTCTTTCTTAAACAAAATTACAAAGAAATTTTTTTAAAAGACTCATCACGATCGTATATTAAACTAACCACTTTAACAATATCTTGTGAAAATGAGGTTTCTTACATATAATTTTTACCGTTTGACATCATGAAATCAAAACGTTTTTGTCCTAAATAAAATGATCATTATATATTTTATATATACTCGTATATAAGTTAAATATATTATGCGAGTTCATGAGTCTTCATTGAGATTTAAGTTTTTATAGTGTTAGACATTCGTTTAAGTTAGAGAAAATAAATTAAAAATGCGTAACTTTATAATTAGCATTCAAATGAAAAATAAATTGAAATAACTATGTAAATAATATAAATTTATTGAGTTCATACTAAGTGGCGACCTCAGCATTTTATAAGTTTCGTAACTGGCAACCGAAAAAAGAATAAGATTGATAATTAAATTTTACCATTTTAGTAATCCTGGTTTTTAGAAAATAATATTATATTATTATATATGGAAAAAAATATAATGCAATAATTTAGATGACAAACGAATGATGATCATACTATAAGATGTAGGTTAATTAAACTATTTATGGCATATTATCGGTGCTAAAATTGGGTATATGAATATGACGCGAATTTTATAAGATATATCTGTTTTTACACTTGGTAAAAAAGCATCCCAAAACAATCATATTTTCCAAAGATATCTTTAAACCAAACTATTTAAAATCAGCTTTCGTAAAATTTTGAAAAATCTCGTTGGAAAATTTAGAAACAACTGAATTCATAAGTTATTTCAAAATTAAAGTAATTTTTTTTTTTTTTTATATGGTTTACACCTTGTTTTCCTTCAGGGTATAAAAAATATTTTTCTTACCCTGAAGCGGAATAAGTAACGTACTTAAATGTTTTTCGAAAATCATTACCGTTAGTAAACATAACTATTACCATGTTGTCACATAAAATTTAGCGAGATACCACATAAGTTGTTACTTTAACACATAAATATTACTGTGAGACCAGATAAGTCTTATAGTGAGATCACATGAATTTTAGCGTGCCATTACATAAGTATGAACATGATGCCACTTAGCTATTACCGTGACAATAGACAAATATTACTATGAGATCACATTATATTACCATGAGGACTGATAAATAAATATGTTATTTAATTAATTATTGAAAGTAATTTTTTTTAAAATTTTATATTAATCGCTTAATTTGCAATTTTAGGTTCTGCAAATTCATTGACTATTACCCCATGTCTCCTTGTCATTATGACATTTCACATGTCATCGACAACACATTCTCTTCTTTCTTACCTAATGGAACTAAGAATATGTTCATGAATTTCTTTCAATGCATAAGCGAATGCCTTACAATTTCTGATTTTCTTGGATTCATTCATCATTACGAAGTTTAATAATATTTATTTATTTAGCAATTCGAAATTGTCTTTATATTCGTGTCCGCAATGAATTTAAATGCATACCAAGCATTTATTTAATTGAATGCTTAAGAATAAATTAAAACATTAGGCATAAAGGTACGTAGCAGTTATTTGTTAGTGCATTAGTAACGCTTATACAAACATTTCATTCTAATTACAGTTTATTACATTGACAATACTGCAATTTTCATCACAGTACAAGAACAACTAAATTATTATTCGAATTATATTACTTAGAATAGGATTGAATATATTATGTCGGAGATGAATTTATAATATTAACAACAATTATTTGACCATATATTTGGCTCATTGAATTGCTTAAATTAATTTAAATAAAACTTCACTTTTTATTTGCTTACAGTATCGCCATTTTAGGCCCTGGGAACGAAGTTCCTAGTTAGGCCCTGGGAACGAAGTTCCAAAGGTCTATTGTATTTGATTCCGTTCATGTAACGCCAAGAAATAAACATCTCA
>JANSTX010042083.1:0-12634 GCA_027564355.1 Penthetria funebris | reverse complement strand
TCCTAGACTACTGTCGCGTAGTATTTGCAAGAAATTGATAAATGAATAAGACTGAAACATGCTGATATTATTCAGAAATGTTGACATTAATTAAATTGTACTATACACTGCAGTCGTCTTTCAGTATTTATTTCATTTAAAAATATGCAAAGAATTTTCTAATTGAAATTTTTAAAACAGCTTATAAATTTAAAAGTTATATATATGGGGGTTTATCTGTATGGAATAAATTTTAATTAAAAAAACTTAGTCTCAAGTCTAATTAACTGACAATGTCTTACAATAATATAACAATTTTATAAAATAAAAAGAAAAAAAAAAAAATTCAAATTTATTTCATCGTAAAAAAATTGCATTACAACTGCATTATTAAATATTTTACATTTAAATTGATTTAAATTAAAATTTTCATCTTTTTACAGAGTTGGTACTTTTCTTCGATCATTTATTTTATTAATTAAATTCAATGTCATTATTTTGTTTTTAATGATACCGCCAGGTATACATAATTATTTTATATCTTACTTTCGAATGTACAGGTTATTGACCAACATTACATAATTTAGCAAATTAATCATGAATTTAAAGTCTTCAAACCAACTATTTTAGACCCTGACAAATATGTAAATGAGAAAAATTATATACGATTGCAAAAAGTTTAAAGACTATAGAAAATCGTACTAAGTTTAATTAAGATCAGCCAAAACAAATATATTTTTGAATTTGAAACATTTTTTCTAAAAAAAAAATATATTGGGTTTTCGCATGTTTTATTGTGTATGTAGTGTAATATTCGCCAGGAATAATTACTATTTTGTTTGGGTTTTGGTAAACTTAGATATTGACAAAATAGGCAATCGTAAAGTATTAGTATCATTTTATTATTTACGTCTTGTGTGCCCATTTGTTGACATTACGATTTTAGTTTGCCGTTTAATGTACACATGTAACATCAAATGTCAACCCGGAATTCTGTTTATTGATCACATTTGATAAATTCGTGTCTGGTCAATTTTATTTTACAGTCTTCGATTGAGATCAGATCTGCCACTCTCCATAAATTCTCGTTTAATATTGAATTTAATTCAAAAATTTTATGCATGCATCTGATGCAACTATACAATAATAGGTATAACAGTAAATAATCATTTGATTGAGTATTTTTTAAAATTATATTTCTTTAATTCAACAAGTTTCCAATATTTTTTTTCTTGATCGTTTGCATCTATTTATTCAAAAATTTTATAAATTTTATAAAACTTTCGTTATTCATTGGTTATTGTATTTAATTTATTTCAATTTATATGAACTACATAAAAGTTGATATCGAGATTAATTCAATATGATTGCATTTACAGAAGTTGTATACGTTAGCAAAGACACATGGTTTTAGAAATCTTGTTATAAATTATATTTTTCAAAAATTAGGCGAATTTATCACATACGTTTAATGAGTGTCGGTGTGCAGTAGATACACTTTGACAAACAATTTCTTGTAGTTCATCATAATATTAAATTAATTTTAAAATATTACTCTTCTAAAGTTATTACAGTTAGTATTCTTGTAGAATTCATTATACTGTACTGACAATTATTGGAAATAATTTATTTATGTATAAAATCTTGCTTAAAGCTATACAATACAAACGGCCAATAAATTATTAATTATACATTTGTGGTGTTATAATTAAAATATTTTTATTGCTGTTATTCGAACAGTACGTTTCAGCTAAATCAAACCATATGTGTTAAGGCATTATAAGTAAAATCCCAATTATGACTATAAATTCAGACATTTTCGAAAATAATTGGTTATAATCTAATTTTTAGTCCAATATTACATCAGATGGAATTTGCTTTATTAAAGCTATATATGGCTAAACTCCAGAAATTGAGTGGTACTAATGTATATGACAAAATTATTGAATTTTGTCTTTATTTCAGTTTTCATTCCTACTCGTCTACGACTAAGTATTGAATTATTTTTTTTTATCTTGATTATATGTTTGAAGTAAAGGAAATTGTTGTTTTTAAAATCGCGTGCATGACTATGTAATATTAAATAATTTGTTTATTTATAGCTATTTACCTGTTACATATAACTAGATGTGTATATTGTATAGTACTTCATTTAACTCCATCATCATAATGTTGTAATTTCAATGAATGACCTGGTCTTTAACCAGAGGCAGAGTAGTAATAAAATTGTAAAATCGTCTATAAATATATAATATGTGAAGATGAAAGTGAATTTTCAAGACAAGGTCAAATAATTGAAACAAAAATAAATTTCCATGCTTTGAGTGTACTATAAATGTTTGATATAAATGGGAAATTACATATGCTCTGTGGGAATTTTCATTTAAATTTACATAAATGTAATATATGTGAGCGAATATTTGCTTATACATAACATTTCTTTATGATAATTTATTTATACATCATGGAATGTAAATAGCCATAAATATAAAACATTCATTTATAATACAATTACAAATAATATGGAACAGTTTGTATATAGTTATTTGATGTTTAAATTAAGCTTGATTTGAAATTTGTGAAGATAAATTAAATTTTTATATTATCTATTCTGGTTATAAAACATACATCCAATATATTGTTCATGATCCTTATCTTCACTTATATATATATAGAAAATACCAAGAAAAATACTGTCTACTTTCAGATTCTAAACTTACCTATTCGCATCGATTTCCTGGTGCAAAAATTGAACTGATTCTATCGAGCACACAATGATAGCTATAACCTTGTTTATAATATTCGGAAAGATGTTATCGTACTAGCTCTCACACCAACCCAATGTTTTTTTTTTTTTTTTGATAATTTAATCATCAACACCTCTCTTTCCATATTTGGTTCGAATATAATCGGACAACATTTCACTAATAATTCTATAATATTGATGAAATGTCATCCAATTATCCTTCAATATTTCTATAGTATTTTTGTTTTCGGTTGCTTTACCGCCCTTTAGGTGTTTTAATGTGAATTTGATTTGACTACAAATTGGAGCATAATTTCTGAATTATCTCATAGCCAATTTTCAGTCTACTGGACTCTGATTAATTTGAATTTTGGGTCTATTCAAGCACTCATGAAAGTACTAAATGTAAAAACTTACTAAACAAGAAAAACGTATAATTGGTTGCTTTGTAGGTCCTGGAAATTGTTTAACGGATCACAACATAATATATAAATATTCATTAAAAGGCATTGCAACATAGTTGATATCGCGTACCTAGAACGATCTCAAATACAATAGCCCCCTGAAACTTTGTTATGTGCCTAAAAATAGAGGTGTATATTATTAAAGAACAATATAATTATATATAATATATTTATATTAATCTTTGATATTATACACCCAATTTTAATTTATAAGGAGTCAAAATTTTGTATGGGAGATACTTGAAAGAATACTTTAATTTTTCCCATCTTCGAACTTATCCTCACAAATCAGATAAAAGTGACACGTGCGAAATTTCATAGCTATAGTTCAAAGCATTCTCTTATATTGCCTTTGACATTATACATCCAATTTGAATCTAAAAGGAGTAAAAAGTTTGTATGGGAGGTACTTGAAGGAGTACTCCAATTTTACTCATCTTCGAGCTTAGCCTCACAAATCAGATAAAAGTGACACATGCATAATTTCATGGCGATATGTCAAAAATCGTGCTCAATATACATGGGAGGTACTTCAAGGATTAATGCAATTAAGGTTATACTCCCACATATTCTTTCAATTATAATATTAGTAAAATTGTAGTAAAAATTGAAGTATGTATGTATTACACAAACAATTTTAATCTAAAAGGAGTAAAAAGTTTGTATGGGAGGTACTTGAAGGAGTACTGGAGTTCATGTTCGAACTTAGCCTCACAAATTTGATAAAAGTGACACGTGCAAAATTTCATAGCGATAGCTCAATGCATTATCAAGTTAGCGTCCGCACAGACGGACGGACGGACCGACAGACAAACGGATAGACGGACAGACGGACAGACGGACAGACGGACAGACGGACAGACAGACAGACGGACAGATGGACAGACGAACAGACGGACAGACAGATAGACGAACTGACGGACATGCTTAAATCAACTTTTTTTCTGTGTAATTTTTTTTTTTTTGAGATGCTTCTTGGCGTGAACGGAATCAAATATAATTGATACTTGGAACTTTGTTCCCAGGGCCTAAAAATTATTTACTACAATATTATCAAATTGATGTAAGCACGCAATTTTTATTTTTTGACAAGACACTTTTTGTAATCGAATTTTGGATCCATATAAGTTCGAGACAAAGTAAGCAATCGACCGTATAAGTTTTCCAAAATACGATAATAAAAATTGTTCGCGAAAGAAGCACATCAAAGCAAATGCCTGTTTCTTCGGCATTAGTGGGCATGTGGTCTTGGAAAAATTTCCATCATGACAATGCGATCTGGTATACATGGACTTAAATAAAAGGATTTTTGACCGACCGGAAAGCGTCGAATTGATGGATAATCCGCCGTACATTCCTGATTTGGCACCCAATGACTTCGTTTTGATTTGACAACAATAGTCAACGATTTTCAACGCTCGAAAGAGTGGTTGATGCCTGTTAATCACTTGTTTTGGAGTTATCTCAATCGGAGTGGAAAAAGTGCTTCGAAAATTGGTTACAATACATGGGAATTAAATCTTTATGGAGTATAATGTTGGTTGATAAATATTTGTATTTTCATTATTGGGTCAGAAATATAAGTAGTACCCCTCGTATCCTGCCGTACAATAGAATAATTGGTGAGTATTATTTGTTATAAAGTTACCAGGTTTTTACCCGTACATGGTCCTGTGTGTTCATTAGACTCCTATCTTTGGTTAGATCTTTCGACACGATTTTTTTTTACTTTCACGTGCAGTTATCGGTTTAGTTAGAATTTTTATTATTTTATTTTTTTTTTGATGTCTCGCGTTGTACGTTTACTGTATGCATAATTGACTACTTATTTTGTTATATTGTCGATTAATCATGCGTATCGTTAACCTGTTCTCAATATGCACATTTTCATATGATATATTCTGTGATTTAGAATGTGAAACTATATACGATGGGTCTTGTAATTAATTTAACTTTCAAATTTTGAACTAAATTAATATTCAATTTGTACTATATGTTATATTAATGTTAGCCATCCATGCCTTTGAAGATAAATCTCTTTGATTCAAAGAAATTTGCTTATATAAATAACATTTACTATATTAACAATTCTAAAAATAGTATTGAGTCATACTAGATTTTTATTGTTATAAAATTTGCTAGAAATTTGCAACAATTTGAAATTAATTTTTTTACATATGCGAGTCCAAGTAGGTAAGTGTATATATGAGCGAGTCTGATGCAGAATTTATGAATGATTTTTCTAGAATGTTTATGCAAATGAGAACAACGTGTTGAAATTTGTATGTTTCATCACATATTATCCATTAAATATAAATCATAGTATACATACTATTAATAATAGTATACATATTTGTGTAACTATATATTTTGTATACTATTATGATTAAATTAAATGATGTGTAAATTAATTTCAATAAAGTTATATCACTTTTTGTTAAATTTTAGTGATGATATCATTCATAAATGTTATTAAATTATTTAAAGTTAAATGTTAATTTTTAAGGTATTCATGAATATGATATCATTATTCATAGTTTAATATCTTAAATATTTGATATTATAAAATCAATTAATTTCTACTATAAACGAGTATTTGTATGAACAATTTTTTTAGAGTATAATGCCTAAAACGCACCCCAATTGTGAGCAATTAAATTTTATTATATTTCAATAAAAAGAAATTCCATTATCTTGTGAAAATTCTAATTATGTACTACAGAGATTTTCATTTGAAATCAATAAAACACTAATTCACAGTATAAATACTTAAAGATATAAAAAATAAGATACAAATGGATTCAATTTTGAGATTATATTTCATTTCAAAAAAGTTAAAACTATATTGGGTGCATAACTCGATGTGGTTTTCAATTTCAAGCAACTGATCAAAACGCTTTTAAAATTTGACAAATTTTAGTTTATAATATTATTGATAATGTACAAAAGAATATACCGATACTGGTAGCATTGCAAAATGCCATATACATAACCACAAAAAGTCCGCAACGTCATTGGAAATAGTCATGTACAGGCACAAATTGAATGAAATTCACGTCAGAGTACGGCAAAAATGCCAAGCAGACAATCGTGTTTTACGACTTAAGATGAAACTTTACAATTTATGAAAAGTGTAAGTTTTAACTCAAACAGCCAGAAGACTTCCACGATAAAACGCATTGACATAAAAAAAAATGTGTTTTCGTAAACAAATGAAACGATTATGTATGATTGAATGGCATGTTCAGCGATTATTTGGACAACCGAAATGGTTTGGAGTTTTGATTGCAATTGCAAATGGTTCCACTTCGCTCGTTTTTTTTTTTTTAATCAGGGCATTAAGATAAACTAGCAAGCGTACCAATAAAAGGTGCTAAATGAATTGGGTTAGATATTTTTCATGAAATTTAATGTATTTTCAAAATTATCTAAATATATTCACAATTGAAAAAGTGATTGAATGAAATTTTTTATTCGATTTATGGTTCAAAACAATAATTGAGAAGTATGGTTATTATCAAAGATTCAAACCATTTCTTAATTTTTTGCTTATTTCTTGACTATGTTTATATTTATGACAGTATTTTGTTATTTTGACTTACAATTTGTACTTTGCTCTGTTTTGTTGAAAACTGTTAAGATCACATTACTGAAATTACTTATCAAGTTTTACAGTTAAATCAAATATTGAAACTGTTTCTCAGTCTTTGGTTTATTTACTGTCTAAATTTATGTTTGTGCGGATTATTGTTTGTTTTTTTTTTTGTTTAAATAAATCCTCCTTGTTCTTTATCTTGTTTTACTAATTACTTTTTTGATCACCTAAATAAAATCACTTATTGTCTTATGCTTATCAAATATTGAAACTATATTTGCAAAGTATTTAATGTTTTAAATTGAAGTTTACATTTTATTCTGTATCTTGCTTTGCTGAAAACTGTTAAGATCATCTTGGTTTGTTTCCATTTGAAGAAAAATAAAGCTGAATGTTATCGATTGCTGTGTGAATCTTATAGGACTATATATTTTATGAAGTTCAGTTTATTAAAACGGTTCGAAAGTAGTGATTTTAACAACAAGAATATGGAATGTGAAGAAACTCAGTTTTTTTTTTATGGAGAGTTGTCTCAAATTCCGAAACATTAGTGGTGTCAGAATTTCGTTACAGTTTAAAGTAACGGAAATAATTCGAAAGCAAGGAATTGGATTATATATGACAAAAAAACCGCGAGAGATATATGGAAGGTTTTTTTTCACGTTTGAAGAACTAGTGTAATGGTAAAATATAGAGGTTTTTGTTTTTTTAAACTTTGGTTTGTTTTTGTCTTCAGAATTTTGTTTTTTTTCTTAGAAAAATTTTCATTTTGTTCTGTATATTACTTTGCTGACGACAGCTATTAAGATCATCTTAATAAAATCATTTATTGAGTTATGGTTCAAAGAATTATGCTTTGACGAATACTGTCAATACAAGTATCATTTTAATGAAATTAATTATCGAGTTATGGTTAAAGGCAACAATCGAAAAAATGGTTATCATCAAATATTCAAACCATTTCTTAGTTTTTGGTTTGTTTATTGACTAAGTTTAAATGTTTTCAGAGTATTGTCTGTTTTTTTTTTTTTTTTTTTTTTTTTAAAAAAGACTCATTACGTATCTTGCTTTCCTGAACACTTTTTAGGTCACCTTAATAAAATTATGTTTCGTTCTGTACTTAACAGCAACTAACTTAACTAAGTACGCTTCATTATCAACTGTTCAAACCATTTATTAGTATTTGGTTTGTTTATTAACTGCGGTAATGTTTACGGACTTGGTTGTTAAGTGTTTTTTCATAATTGCCACTGTAACATAATATCGAATAGATTCTAATGCAGTTTTTGACTTATATTTTATAATATTAAGAACATCTAATTAGTAAAACGTTACGGTCTAGAACATGTGTTTTTTTTTTTTTTTTTTTTTTAATTTGATCTTGCCACTTATTTCTACATTTAACTGTGTATATACTTGTCACATACAACATTTATTATTAAATCTGATATTATACATTAATGTTTTATATTTCAAAGACTTCTTTTAAAATTTCGATGAGAACTGTTGTTTTTTTCTTCTTCAGAGTTAAGTAACAGTAACACATTAGATTTATTGTATAATTTATAAGTCTTCTGAATAAAAAAATAGAAATAAAATTCTAAGTTGAATGCAATATTACATGAGATGAGAACTAAACCGCATACTAACTAACTATTATTTAAATTATTTTATCATGTTAAAGTTATTAATGTGAAAATTATATATCTAAATAAATTATCTATTCATAGAATTTTTTTTTTAATTTCATTTTTATGTATAATAAATAAGATATAAATTTTTTATTTCTGTATGCATTTTTTTCAGCTTTTGATTATCTTCAAGTGAAGTCCAATCAAGTATAAGATGCGTTCTCAGTGAAAGAAACTTGTTTCTGATAGCATCTTTTATAATCTTTACTAAAACATTTCCATTTTCAATAATATTCAACAATCTATGAAATCAAATTTAAGAGGAGGTTTGAATTTTTATTGATGATAAATGTTGTATTTATTTCGATATATTATATATATTAAATTTCTATCGTCAATTCTAAATTGGTTGTGTCGATTCTTTAAAGTGGCCGCATTGCACTTTAAACTTTGAATGTCTATTTATATTTTAGGGTAGTAAATAGAGCTTTTTTTTAGGTAACTTAATATTTTTTAGTAGTACTTTCGATAGTGACGAATACCAACAATGGATTGTTTTCGAAGCTAAACAGATAAACTATCGAGTTTGTCATCTAAGTATTTAATGAACATCTTACTAACAATTTCAAGTTACTTGATTGCAACTTAATGTTATATATGTGTATTGGAAATGTCAAACTAAACGTTTCACTACTTCTTTTCGGTATAAAAATGAGGCAATCATAGATTATAAGTATGAAGTCATAATGAATATAATTTTGTATGTAGATAAAACAGAATACAATCGGTAAATCAGTTATAATAATTTATACCAAGTATAAAATTGATTTAGAATGAGGTGTGTTTCAACTTATCATGATTTGTTACTCAAATACACGTAACATAAAAAATTATAAAATACACAAAAATTTCACTTTCGTATAATTGTAAGTACATATATAAACAAGAGCATATGTTTCGTTTTTTTAAGTAATTTTATACTATTAGGATATTGAACTTTTCTATACCATTAATATGTCCTGGGCATGATGTTCAGATCGTAATCGGAGAGTCTGTACCAGAATATGAACGATCACCATATTCTAGTTGAAATGAAGAGTCAATGGAAATAATCGTAACATGGCGAGGATACTGCCATTACCAAAGCATTGGTTTGAACTATTATCGATGTAAATTTTCAATGATAACTGGACAACATATGAAAATATAATCGACTACAAGTTATCCACGAAATTAGTCAGGATTCTGAGAACTTACGACATATCAAACAAAAGTCAAATACTAATAAGAGCGGAACATTCACTATAAAATTAAATTATTTATTATTTGTTTTTTTTTTTTATTAATTATGGTAGAAATATGAAATTAAGTGTAGTTCTGGTAAAAAAGAGAAATATCCAAGTTGCTTGTATTCAAGAAACTAACTGAAAGCGATCCGGACACTTAAAACATTGTTGTAACGGCAGTGGCACCTAAAAATGGTGTACAAAGATGTTATTGAATGTTTGCCATGAAAAGAGCACTTCTGGTTATTCCAATATTACTATGTTTTATCGTATAATTAGTATTCGTAAATTGAAATATAAAATGATTACAAAAAAGTTCGTCGTTTATACCAGGTTTTGTGGTTTTGAAATGTATAATTTTGTTTTTTGTTATTCATTATAAAAAACCGAAATTAAATTTATTTGATATAAACAACGAAAAAATAACGAAACACTTACATTTGAATTCGAAGCATAAATACTTGCGTTTATGGTAATTGAGTGAGTTTATCGATAAAATATTCTAATGAGTGCGTTCAAATAATATTTAAATGCTAATATTTGATTTATTAAGTTTTATGCTTTTAAATATCAATGAATTTTAAAAATTTTATAACACCTAAGACTTTTAATATAATTATTTATTTGTTATCAAAATCATATACTCGTATTTTGTATAACATCGATGATGGCTCTTCTCTTTGTTAGTTATTTTTCGTTTGAATGTTATACTATGAGTATGTCCTTTTATGGAATTTTAACATTTTGACCCATAATATTAAAATATTCTAAATATAAAACCATATGCTAAAAATCAACATATTTATTCTGGTTCCCTAAATATACGATTTTGGGAATGGCATTTTATAATAAAAACAATATAATATATTTTCTGACCATACGTATAATATTAAAATTAATTTGAAGCTAAGAGTCCATATGCAGCTGATGTATATTTGGTATCTTTGAGTATATATTATGCAGATGGTGACAGGAAATAAGAATACCTCTATGCAAAAGGAGTTACATGTTGTGAATCGTTAATTTGTAAATATTAACTTCATCATTTTCATTCATTTTGGGTTAAATTCGAGAGCAGTATGATGTTGTAATATTGTGACTATAGAATTATTACATTGCAGGGAATTAGTTTCATGCATTTGATGTGATTGTTTAATGTTTATGCATAGGAATATGCATAATTAAAATGAAATATTTATACACAGGACTCGACGAATGTCTGTACATATATTTTAGACATAAACATGGATATTTACGAATATGTACATTTTATGTTTTGTGCCATCATATGTGTAGGATAATATATGGCTTGCATTTCGACCTACGCTACTATAAACATTGCTCTTTTTTATATTTATATAACTATATTAAGAACTATTATTCCTGTTTTATGTGCTCAATCATGATTATTTCTGCACTGGCAATACCATTTTCACCATACTTTGAAAGAGCGTATAAAAAGTATTTTTTTTTATTTTTATTCTACTCATTATTATTAATAGAATGAATAAAAATACTAACGATTCGTGTAAAAGATGTGGCTTTAGTAAATGCATTTAATGAGGTCTAAGTCAGACATGAGGGTGAAATTAGAATGTATTATTTCTCTGTATTTTGAACAATTCTGCATATATCCTTTAATTTACTGAAATGGCATTTATTTCTATAAATAATTTCCATAGATGCGGCATCTCATTTCGTTTAAGAACATATTTAATGAATTTGCGAACCATATTGAAAGCCAATATCACGTAAATATTCCCAATGCATGCCTACTACACCTTCTTTCGTTTTATCTCTTTCACAAAATTTCACGAAGAAAAAAAAAAAACAACAGGCTATTTGGAACTTTTACGTCACACTGAAGTAAAATGGCTCTTAAATGGACAAAATATTTATGAAACTATTTGATACTCTTAGTGATTTTTTGAACGTCAGACCTAAAATGAAGTATCTGTTAATTGTGGATGGTAAGGAATTTGTGAGTTATTTAGTTAGCCAACTGAACAAGTAAAACTGTTGTTAATACAAAAGCAGAGGCATTAGATTTCATTATATGTATGTTGAATATAAGGTCAGAAAAATATTTACAACAAAAATTTTGAAAATTTTCATTTGCTCCAAAATGTGAACTATACCTGTTATTGTCGATCATCTGAAAATTCTAATTTTAGAAAGGCTTACAAAGGCAATAAAAAATATTTGAAAGCATATTCTGACGTTTTGCTAAATGATCCCAACAAACTAATGCTTTTGACAGTAATTTTTTGCTAAATGAACGACTTCCTGAGGATTTTGATAATTCATAACCTCATAATATTACCTCAAGAATATGGTCGTTTATTTTTTTTTCGGTCAGATCTTTCGATGGATCTATTAAAGTGACTTCTTGTAGTCAGACATCTTTTTAAATTTCACCTGAATAATCAGCTAATTTTTTGCGAAGTGAACGACATCCTTAAGATTTTGACAATTCATCAGAACCTCATAATATTACCTCAAGAATATGGTCGTTTTTTTTTTTTTTCGGTGAGATCTTTCGATGAATCTATTAAAGTGACTTCTTGTTGACAGTCATCTCTTTAAATTTCACCTGAATACTCAATCAGCAATCGTTTATAACATTACATTATATTTGTTTGTAAAACATTTCATTTTATCGATAACATTAGGTTGATATCTATTCCTGTGTACATATGTTCTTGTTCAAACTGAAATTATATTGACTTGAATTTTCGAAATCAATACCTTTACCGCATACTTATTTACTCGTAAAGTATAGATTAAACTGAAACTCCAAAATTTACATTTAATTAAAGTTATTAGAATGAAATGCGTCACATAGTGTAGGTTTACATTCATTGTATACACTTCGTATTTACCATCCAAAAGGCATCTAAAATTTAATTTTGAATTAAATTTCTTAATTTTAG
>JANSTX010042072.1:0-12634 GCA_027564355.1 Penthetria funebris | reverse complement strand
AAAAATTAAAAAAAAAAAAAAAAAAAAAACAAAAAATTTATTGAACGAGAAAGAAAAAAAAAAAACAAGTGAACACGAGACACAAACAATTCTAGAATTCCGACTTCTTAAAAAAAAAAAAAAAAAAAAAAACTAAAATTTTCTTTTTCTTTTTGTTCACACACAAATTTCTATATAAAATTATTAGACTGAACGACGACGATGTTGCATACGTTCATTTCAAAAGCTCGCGACCAACTGTAAGAAGTTCATAGAGAAAACTGGTTCTGAACACACACAATATTCACAATTACGAAATAGTTATATTACAATTTATAAATGATAAACTGAGAAAACAAATAAAAATGGTATATAAAACAACAATATAATAATATCTCTATATGCAACTTTATATAGCTTTAATATTGAAGAGAAACATATATTCTATATATAGGCATGCATATTATATTTATAATTTGTATATAGAAGAGATATTTATAGAAGAGAAAGAGACAAAAATGAAAAAAAAAAAACAAAAAAAAGTTTGGATTATATTTACAAGCAAAATTTTTAATAGTTGCATTGCATAAGTTAAGGAAGCAGAGCAGCAGTCAGAAGTAACGCAATTGTATAGGTTTTAAACTTTGTCGTATGTGTTTGGTAATAATTTATATCTAAAAAAAAAAAGAAAGACATTATAAAATGTTATAAATTATGGAAGATTGCAGGAACAAATACATTTCTATGCATGTATGAAAACATCTCTTCACTTACCGATTTAAAAATTCATACATAGCTGTATTGTGTATAGAAATAGTATTGAAAAGTATATAAATAAAATTATAATTTATATATATATATATATATATATATATATGTATATAGGTATTTAGATATGTTTATTTAAATTAATTTATTATACCTACACGTAAATAAATGATTAAACATATTTAGGTATGTATAGAGAGAGTGCCGTAGCAACAAATTGTTATATATGCCATCAAAGTCTCAAAAGTATATAACAGAAATTTTATAATTTAATTTAAAAGCCGATGCCCTTATCGGTTTCTGTCAGCAGCAGATGCAACCAACATAGAAAATTGATAATAAAACGAGAATTGAGAATTGTTTAATTTTATTTTTTATTATTATAATTGCTCCATAATTTTATTATAAATTATAATAATAATTATTATTATATATTTATGAATATTGGAATTTTAATATTTATTTATTTTTTAAAATGAATTAATGATAACATAAGTTATTGATGTTCGTTTAGAAATGCGAAAATTGAATTTGCTATCATCGCAATTCCTAATTTGTTTGATGAAACATCAAATATCAGTGTAATGCATGTGAAGCGCATTGCTAATGTGGTCGCATCATAGAAACCGTAGAAATTTTAGTACATCCAATACTGATATTACACCAATTACTGACGATCCTTCGCTACGTTCTTTTTGGCAACCCCCATCAATCACCCGGAAGATTTGCGTATTTCGCAATATAAATAATCAATTGTGACCAATTCATTCAATTCCACTTTCTATGCGTCTGAGTCAACTATTGACGAAAACTTGAATTTGTATTAACACAATGTTATTTGTCATCATCTTCCAAATTTCCAGCCATAAAATGAAAGTTGCAAATGACAGCCAGACTCCATTCAGTAAATATTTGCCTGGTCTTCCTCTGTATGTGGTATTTTACATATGCTTCAGCACCACCATTATAATTGTCAAAAAAAAAAACATATTGGAAGTACCCTACTTCATAGGGGAGGCAGCCAGAGTTAGAAAAATTCTAGCTAAGAGCTACTTTAACTCTAGTTTTCTCAAGACGACACCAAAAGAAACTCTGGAGCTTCTCATGTCAACCCACTTCCCCGATTGCACAGATAATGTAATCGATGCTACAAACGTAGATACAGAGAAAGTAGGTACTTCCAATGACTGGGAGAATGATCTGTTTACGCCAGAGAGGATTAGTAGGGCCTTAAGTAGCTTCTCGCCCTACAAACCCGCAGCAGTAGACGGTATCTTTCCAGCCATGCTACAGGAAACTACAGAGATTTCGATTCCATGGACGCACTTTGGGGGGGGGGCAGGGTTCGTCTGAACCACGTGCCACTAGCTTGGAGGCGCGTAAAGGTAATTTTTATTCCGAAGGTGGGCAGAACGGGACATGAGATGGTAAAGGATGTTAGACCTATCAGTTTCACTTCTTTTGTTCTCAAAACTCTAGAACGCCTTATCGATAACAATATCCGTAGATTATTGGAAAGAACTCCAATATCTAAGTATCAACACGCGTATTTTGGGGGGTAAATCCAAGGAGATGGCACTGCACGAAGTAGTGCAGCCAGTAGAGTATGCCCTGAAATATAAGCAATACACACTAGCCGCCTTCATGGATACAGAGGGAGCGTTTAACAACGTAGAGATGGAAACCATCAAAGATGCGCTCTTTCGCTTTGGTGTGGAGCCAAAGATTAGAAGCTGGATAGCATTCATGTTAACAACAAGAATAGTGCAAGCCGAACTTGGAGGCTATTGCATCAATAGAAATGCACATAGGGGTACCCCACAGGGAGGTGTCCTTTCCCCTATGCTCTGACTTCTAGTTATGGATGAGATCCTAAAGAAGTTGGAAAGAGCTCTTACGTCATGAAATTATTGCACATGGTACTGACTATTGGGCGACAAAGTTGTTGCCTAACAAAGGATTCGCTACCAAATATCCCACACGAGCGGAGTGGAAGTACGAAGTACCCTTGGATGGTTTCGATGCCACCATTTTCATCGACCGTTCCAAGGTGGAAGCCGGGGTTGGAGCTGGGGTTTTCTCAGACATTCTTAGCGTGACAGAATCCTATAAGGTACCAAACAATTCAAGCGTATTCCAAGGGGAAATGTTTGCTGTCTGGAAGACATGTGCCTTCTTGTTGTCTGCTTCGATTCCCGTACAACGAGTGGCGATAGCCACTGATAGTATGGCCACTATTATGTCGAATACCTCGTCGGTCTGCAAATCAAAACTGGTCGAGAAATGCTTCCTCGCATTGATGGAGGCAAGTAACGCGGCCGAAATTACACTGTTATGTGTTACTGGTCACAGGGACATTGCAGGTAATGAGAGGGCCGACGAACTGGCCAGGCAGATATAAGCTGCTGGGTTGGCATATACTACCTAATCTATCGGGTATTACTACTATAAGGCCAAGAGAACTGGTGGCTTTCCTGCAAAAATCAACCGGGTTTCCTCGAGTATGTGGTAATGAAACGGCACCTACGTGCTTATTGGGATCCTTTCGAAGACTTAGTCGGATCCGCCACTGCTAACCAACCTAACCAACCCTACTTCATCTATAATATTTATTATAAAAAGATCTTCAGAAAAATTTCTATAGTTTCAATGTGCTATCTGTTTATTTAGATACTTAACAACGCGTGAGTTCTATACGTAAGCTCGGAAAAAAATTGAAATAAAAATATAACCTAGACTTCCAATATGCAAAACTCTACATTGTGAATTAGAATACAGATTACGGATCATGTTTCCTTCGAATATCTGGCTCTGAAATAATCCTTTCGTGATCAATAATAGCTAAATAACCGCGAGTTTATCGTCTTCAGCATGTTGCAAGGCGCGTTTAGCAATCACTTTAAAGTTAACTATGGAGGTGTATTTTCAATCGCATAGCCGGTTAGTTCTTCTGGTTTTGATTCTGTTGGAATGCACACCAATTTTCTAGACTACTTTGGACATATCACATATTTACAACCATAATGTTAACTGACATTTGCCTACCAAGGGCACCTTGCCAAAAATTATTCAGGAGATCCATCATCATGATACTGTAGTTGCTATTATTTGTTAATGACATCCATTTTCATTTTATTGCTATAGTCTAACATTTTATTGATTTACACGTTGTTCTCATCATGATGAGATTCTTTATTCGTCTTTTTTTTTTTTATTCTCATTCTTTTATTATCTTTTTAAAAGTTAAATTTATCGCTTGTAATAACATTATAAAATACCGTTTGTATAATGTTTTTCTTCGTATTTTTTGTGGTCTATACGTAACTATAAAAGTATATAAATTCTTGTTTACCTCCATTCTCAGTTACACGTAAATAATTGGGTTATGTAATAAATAAGAAGAAAAAAAAAATGGTTTTCATATATTTTTTACCTTATTTATATAGCCGTTCTTGTAAGTAATTTTATTAGAAACGAACAATAAAAGACTTGTTTTCTTTTTATGTTTTCAGTGGTTATTGAAATTTAGCGACTAGATGATATAATTAAACATTTTGGAGGTTTTAGAGTATAAATAAAATGCATGATGGCACTGAAAAAATAATAAAAATAAGAATGTATTAATTAAATAAATTCGTATGAATAGTACTGACTTCTCTGTTATTTGTTACGGCTCAATCTATACCTATAAACACGAAGAACCACAATGTTAATATTACGATGTTTTACGTTTCAAAATTTTCAACAAGTGTCACGATGTCATAAGAACGTTAGTTGCAAATTGCACCCAAATTTAAGCATAGGGTCCCCGGTCAAGAATTTAATTAAGCAACCAAAAAAGTATTTTGAGTAAATCAAAAAACACTGGTAATAGTTTTTTATTAATTCCAAAATGAACATATCTCTCTAGAATTAGATAATAGTTATATATAATAATAATTCAGTGTCGAAAATATCAAACTTCGATAGATTACCCTTTAAAACACTTTCGAGCTAATCAACGTGTTCTGATAAAAATCAGCGAAAAAATATTTGATTGATTTGGGACTCGTAATTTTACAATAATCGTGTGTATCAGCAAAAGCAAAATTGTACATTTTTATCGATAACAATTTGGGAAGAAGATAATAGAATTTCATAATTTTGTAAGTCACAGCAATTGAGTCGAACTAAAGGTTCTGAGTGAGTTCTTAAAAGTCTAATTCTAATAATGCTATAAAGTATATAATAAATTTTAAATAATCAAGTACGAATTGGCCACGTTATTTGCTAATTTCAACATAATATAATAAACGATTGCCATTTTTAATTAGCAATTTACGAGTAAATAATTGTGTACAAATAAAACAGAAACAGTATGAGACTCGCCAAGGAAAAAAAAAAAACAACAAATTATCAGTAACAAGCAATAACACAATATAATAATAATATTGAATAGATAATGCAAAATATATCGCAATTTATTATCACATTTAACATAAACATTAGAATATACTCGTAGTCATTCAAATATTTCACATGTTTTAAAAATTGAAAAAAAAAAAACACTCGTATCTCATAAAATGACTGATAAATTAATGTCAAAGTTTAGAAAGGAATTTTTATTCAAGTTTGGCATGAAATGTTTTTATTTATGTCGTGGCGTGATAACAAATAATTTATGTTTCTTTTTCTCCTGGTTATCAACTCACGCTGCTGTTTTAATGATGAGCGACATAATATTATAAACTGTTTGGTCTGTAATAAGAACTAATAATAGCAATAATGTCAAATTGATAATATTATTTAATCTCAATTCATATGTAAATAGTTAATCCGTTGTTTGGGTGTTTCAAAATGAAGCAAATAAAAAAAAAAAAAAAAAAATGAAAAAAAAGTTGTCCGTGGTCGTAGCGTTTTAAAAATAAAAAAATCGATTGATTTATTCTTCGGTTAATCGAGTCATGTAGTAACCATGATTTTTGAGGATAGAAGACTTGTCAATGCTGATTGGTATACTATTTTTTAGCTATAAGTCATCAATGAATTAAGAAAAAAGCAATATAAATACTAGTTGACAGACACAAAGACGCTGGCTTTTTGGTCACTCAATGATTTCTTTTGTTCCGGTTATCAGGCATAAATGTGAGTAGTCCGTGATTTTTAACGCCGTGAAAACATACAAATCTTATGTTTTGATAATTATGGTTAGCACGAAAACAAAATCATAAAAATTTTAAAGGAATTTTTAAAAAAATAAAAAATAATAATACAATAAAACAATTTGTTAACTATAATCATTGCCTGATCACGGCATATTGTTTTCCATATACGCATATATCGTTTTCACAAGCTGCAGTTCGTATGACTAAATATTCCTGTTTCACATTGGTAAATCACATGGATTAATTGAGAAAAAAATAAGGCTGGTTATACAATGATTGTGTTTGAACGGAATTTAATTACACTTAGGCAAATATTGAATAGTAATCCATTGGCTGGTACTAGTACCATTTTCCCAACCTGCGTGAATTTAAATAAGAGTAACATTTCAGAATCTTTGTTTCTTTAAACAAAATTATAAAACACATTAATTTTATTAGGGTTCACGAAACAATGGTGTATAATTTCTCTTCCTTATACAGAATACTAGTGTTATATTCCTATGCATATTTTAATAATAAGAGAGTCTCACATATAAGAAAAACACGATATAAATTTATAATATTTTTTGTTTTTTATTGCTCTGTTCATGTTAATAATGTAACGGAAATGGCTGTGGCTTATTAATGAAAAAAAAAAAAAGAAAAAAAAAACAAAATGATTAAAATAAATGATTTGGGCTAATGTGAATAGATATGTAAATTATCTTAAATATGGTATGTAATAAAGTGAACATATATGTTGCACAACATATGTACATTAATATTATATGAGGTTATTAACGTATATATATATGTGATGATGAAGAACAGCAGAAGATAAAAACATAAACGAGTTATTTGAAAAAAAAAAAAAATTAAAACCAAGAACCAGAATTACATAAATGGTTGTCATAGGAATAAGGCAAAGAAGTTACTTCTATGGATATACAAATTTATATGGGTGTTGTGAATTTGATCTTAAATCCAGATTGATTCTTCTCTGTTCAATACTTTAATGCCATGCAATTGTGAAGCTGGTGGACATAGAAAAGCAAAAGAAAATAACATATGCGGGTGATAACTTGTATATTGCAAAAAAAAAAGGATTCTGTTTACTACTATTTATTTTATACTCATTTACGAGTATGTGTGTACAAATGCCATACTTAAAAACTTATAATTGCAATTTAATATGCAAATATTATTATAGTAGGTATATGTTTTTATACAAATGAGTAATAATAAAAATAATAATGACTAATTTCAGTGAATATTATGGGTAATATCATTTGATATAGGCAATTTTATTTGATACGTTAGTCCGCAAAATATTATGTGGCAATGAGTAATATCTGTTTTCTTTTTTTTTTTTTTGGTAGAGAAAAAGCAGTATAGTAGATCACCTACATTGACAGCAATTGGTACTGTAATGTCGATCGAAGTAGCAAGCTATTTTGCATTTACAGAAAATGAACGGACTGTAATTTATTCTACTAGCAGAGTGAATGCGTCGATCGTATAATAGGAATTATGTTTTTGAGCACTATTTGGACACCAAAATCATTTTTGTACACTGGAATTTTTTTGTCTAAGAAAATATATTTTCCTAAATCTTCAAAACCTACTTTGAGCAGAGGGATAGATATTACGATACTAGCTAGAACACCGTAATTAGTTCTAAATGTCGATCGTAACAATAATTACATTTATTTTCGGATCATAGGGCAAGCTATTATACGATATCACTTCAATTGCTATCAATTACCTCTAATTGTTGATAATAATCGGTATAATTTTTTAAATACTTGATTCGGATTCTTATTCTAGAAAAATACATGTTCTACGAAATTTTTCTATTTGCAAGTGTTCAAGATATTATGATACTATGCGATCTTTAAATTCAAGTCAGAGCTTCACTCATTCAACGAAACAAATACATAAAATTGAATGACTATATTTGGATTTTTATATCTAAAACAAAAACCAGGATGTTTTCGTATGTGAAATGTTTGCAGGAGTGTAATTGAAATCAATTACAAAAATTTCAGTATGAAGTATGTGATGCGATTTTGTGTAAATTACATTTCATATTATAATTTTCTCATAGTTTAAAATTTCAATTTAGAAACCTTTAAGTATACAATATTATGAAACAATAAAAGCTTCAGGTCTACAAATAAAAATTTAAATGTACTATAAGTGAATGCTTTCCATATAAAGGTTAAAGTTATTGGTGTAAATTTCAACCAGACTCTTAAAATGAATAATTTGTAAAATAATGTAAAAGAATAATTAATATAATATTATAATTGTGAATTAATACGAAATAATTTTGTCGTATAGTGAAACGCACATCTGACGAAATTGATTTATTCATCATCGAATGCTATAGAAATTCTAATTAATCTATAAACAAATGCATACGCTAAAATTATTTTGTGCTATATGTCAAGACTCGAAGGGATATACCAATATTATACAGCTGTAGCGTTGATGAACAAAGGCATTGAAAGGCATGTACTGAAGTTGAGAATTCGAAGACTTAATGTTTTCTGATTCACTGTTCAGTAAAACAAACAAATTGTGTGTGGAAAATTCCAGCGACACAATATTTTTTCCGTTAATTACTGTACTGTGGTTATGAATAATTTTTTTTTTTTAATTTCAAAAATCCGTGCAACTAGTCTATTCTCAACTGCAGCAATTTTATAAAAGATTTCAACTTTGGTGTACATTTTAAACCTTCCTTTAAATTAGAATCGTTACTGGTCAGGAAAGAAGACCCGTGTATAATAAAGATTACAAATAAAATGTAAATATTGATAACCTTGACAAATAATACAATAACATAGAAAATTAAAATTAAAGTTATTAAAAAAATAACATTAAAACAACGAATAACATCGTCATTATAAGCAAACAAAAGGAAAAACAGTTAAGAAAAATATTCTTCACTAAATGGAAAAATGTCAGTCGTGAAGCGTTAATTAAATATTTTTGTCTTATTTTTTATATCTTTATAATATTTTATGTTTGATATAATGCAAAGACGACAATATCTTTTCTTATATTCATAAGAAGCATTTTGTTGAGACTTGACTTTTCTAATATTTATTAATATATATTAAGAAGCATTTCAAGCCTTCTTAGAGTTTAATCAGCGTGACTCACAATTATTAATATCATCATCGTCATTATGGTTTAAACAACACTCGTTTTTCGATTATATTATTTTGTGTGCAGTTTGTTCTATATAAATATACAGTGAACAAGATAATGATGATGATGGTGGTGAGGTTGATGATGAGCACAAAATACCTTCTATAGAAGAAAAGAAATTCGGAAGAAAACAACAAAAAGAAAAAATACTTGTAGTAAATACACAACAAGTTTTCAGAAAAAATATATCCAACTGAAAATATGTTTCCATTATTTTCGATTTCGTTAATTTTCTTCGCCTCTCATAAAGGCATAACATTGAGACGTTCAAGTCTTCAAGAAATATAAGTACTACTTTTATTTTAATGTAGTAATATAGCAAATAGCTGCTATAACTTTTCCCTCTTTGTCTGCGATGGATACAAAACAGAAACTTCATTGTACACGCAAGGGAAATGTTAATTACAATTATTTTCAATGTTCACTTTTTTTTTTTCTTTATTTTTTGCTGAAAAGTTTGTTGTTTGTGTTTCTTTAATGTTTTACATAATTAATAACAGGTAAAATTGTATTTTCATATTAGTCATCATCATCACTAATTTATAAAATATATATGAAATTAATTTACATATCCTAATTATTTGGTATCTACTAACATAAATTATGAAGTAATTGCATTAATGATTATGGGGAGACAGCCCAATAGAACATCATTCAATGTTAAACTATAGAAATACAATCAACAGAATTGAAGATTTGTTGAAGGTTGAAGTTGATATCATAAAAGTGACTTATAACATCACATCACATATACCAATTCAGTTTCAAAAATTAATATTTTAATATTTAAATATTTTTTTTATTAGACGTAAACAAAATATTATAATAATTGGATGAACATTAAATAACAATAAAACCAAAATAATTTAGCACAAGTGAGCAATTTATAACTGCGGTAACCCAACGAAAACCATCACAAGAATTTTTTTTTAAAAACTATATTCAAACCAAACTAGTAACTAACAATAAGTTATGTCAATGAGTTTTTTTGAATACGCATTTTTTAACGACAAATTGTAGCATCCGCGATACAAAGAAAACTGTACAAATTTCTAATATAACATAAAACATTTCGGTTGTTCAGTAGAGTGGTGGTGTATACATCTAAAGCTACCTAGTTTGTTAGTGAGCTGTTTATTCATCAAGTTGAGAAACTAATCACTAATAACATATATTTTTAGCCACGATCACATAGAATAAACTAACATATACTATGATCGCGTTTCCAACAAAACTGTTCTAAAGTTTATAATACTTGACATTCTTGCAGATTTAGTACAGTTTATTTCTTCTTCGAACAGTATTATGTTCACAATTAAATTATATTCATTTATGTATACATAGATTTTTGCAGTGCACATTCTGACAATTACTTAATACATTCGTATTTTTAACATTAAAATCAGTTTTTTACGTCGTCTAAGACTTTGACTCCATTGTTCAATATGTGGTGTACGCTAGAGTCCGGACGCATTCAGCTGTTTAGCAAATTTTTTTTTATTATGAAAATGCATAACGAATAATAACAGGCGGTGACTTTTCTCACAAATAGTAAGCAATCACATATTAAGTTTGAATTCCATTACGGATATCTCATTACGACGTAGTATAAAATGCTTTATTACACTTGTAAATATTGACTAAAGTCTGTCAATTACTTAATAACGTTGTAATCAATTGTTTCTCAGTTACAGGCTTCGGGTAAGTTGATAACACTTTAAGTGACGTATCTTGTATACTGACAACAAATAAATAAAAAAAAAAGCATTTATCGCATGGTCAACAATTTCTCATCTCTTCAATACCGTTTAAAATTTCACTTTATATTACCAATTGAATGGCACTATGGCACTGGTGCAACTTACATTATTAAATAAATTTAATATATGGATACCTATAATAATACCTACTATAGTACACAGATATTATGATATAACATTTTCAATGGGTACATAATACCAATAATTTAACAATAAAATATTAATTTATGTTCATCAATAAATTTTGCCTGTACATTTTTACGACAGGTGTGATAGCATCTGTACCATAAAATATTCATCACTTTGTGAACATTCAATTAAATTCTCTATATGGGTAGTATATAATCTTGTACGACTTGTGTGTTGTTACAAATAACATCAGTTAAAAAAAAAAAAAAAATTAAAAAATTAAGTCAGTTTTTTAAGTGAAGTTTATGTTATGCATTTTTGGTTTGATGACCTTCCCGATGTCAATGTGTACAAATTATTTAAAACAGTTTTTTTTTTTAATAAAATAAATTTTGTTGCTTTTGGTAATTAATATATATATATGAGTTCATAAAAACAAAAAACAAACTTCCTACTGTCTGTGACTTCCAATATATTTAAATTTTAATTTTGAATGTTTAAATAGTCTCTGAAGCAATCTGACCAAGATGTGGTGTGTAAAGTAAAGTACTTACTTTGTCTGTTGATTAAATATATAACAATGGTAAAAGTGAGAGACGTAAAACATGAATTGCATTCAAGATACGCACATTCTGAGATAGTAGCAAAATTTAGTAACTGAAACCACTAACGGTCAATATTGGTGTCAAGTTTGTTTAAAACGATTTTAGTTTCTGGTTAAGCTTTTTCAAAGCTTTACGTTACAGAAAAACAAATTGAATTGTAATACTTAAAAACTAGGATGTTTTAGCACCTGAAATTTTGCGACAATTAAATATTTAAGTAATTTTTTTCAGTACTTAATGCGATTTGTGCAACTGACATTTTCATTATCATTCACTCATATACCAAAATAAGTAAGTATGACCTAATGAAAGAAAGTTTGCGCTATGGATATAAATGTATGACACCCTGTTTTCTGTACTTATTACGGTTAAACTAATTAACAGAGTTCCACTATATCTTAAATGTGAATTGTGTTCCCCCATTTGAGCCCTAACGAAATTTCTTGGAAACATATTCTGCAAATATCGGTTTTTAACACACCTATAAGTATTAACATTATATGCTTTAATTTAAAGCTTTTTGAAAAAGTTCGTTCATTTAAATAATCACAATTGCTCTGTTGTAGACAAACAAAATGGGAAATTAGTAAAATTTCCATTTAAAAGGAATTCCCAAAAATGTGCGTGCTCAGTAATTAATTATCAAATTTTCCCACAAAGATAAACCATTTCGCCCATTGATTATAAATGAATATTTACATTCCACAGTGCTTTTATATAAATGGTTGGTCGGGGATCGCTGGTGTAAAGAATATTTAGATTTTGATTGTACCCGAGGATTGTATATATAATGGAAATGATTGTTTATCATAAAATTTTTTTCTTTTTCGTTATGTATTTACATTATAGTACTTGTCTAATTTTCACGTTTCCTTCACTCACTCTTTATCTACCTTCACCTCTATATATATATCTATATATATATATATATATATGTGTGTGTTAATTTATTATAAACAAATAATAAATATACAAATTTTCAAAATGATACAAAATATTTTTTATCGTTTTTAACAGCAAAGTTATATATTTACTTTAGTGTTTATAATCT
>JANSTX010042061.1:0-12634 GCA_027564355.1 Penthetria funebris | reverse complement strand
TTCTATTACTTATACTTCGGTATCATTTAAATTACTTTTAATATCTCGATGTGTATTTTATTAAGCTTTATTTTCAACTAACTTCTCCTGTTCATAATGCCCCTATTTATATCAGATTTTTGTATACCCCTTGAACTTTCTCGAAGCTTCTAGTTTATTCAAGCACCTTATATATTTTTCTAGTTAAATGAATACTAAATATAGAACAGGCCCTGGTACTTGTAACAATTATATACGAGAGATACCCATGATTAAATTAAAATTTTCAAATATTTTTCCAATTATTTTATGTAAAAATTTATAGCGTCTGTGTATCATATAGCCTAATTTAATTCATAAGGAGTAAAATTTTTACATATTGGAAGTAATTGAAGGCGAGTACACTCCAATTTCACCCATATGTTTGAACGTAAATGCAGAAATTATGTAAAAATGACAGCAGTAAAATTTGATTATGGTGTTTCTCAAAGTAATCTTAAGTTGTCGTAAAAATAAATGTGAAACGATAAATAGTCAAAAAGTGTACTCAAATAAATGATAATATATTATCAGTTAATTCTGAAAGTATTTGCCTTCCTCTTCTCCTCCTTCTTGTATTATATTAAGCACTCGACCTATGTTCATCTAGAAACAATCTTTAAAATCGGCCATCTAGCTTTCATACCATCATTTTGTTGTGGGTATGTCTAAATAAATCGCTTTTCAAGCGGACACAGTCATTGAACGTGAACTCTCTAATAACACATTCTGAAATCCATTTTACTATGTCTTATAGTTTACATTCTCTTCCAACAATTTCATTTAGGATTCTATCGACAATTAAATACTCAGTTTTATACATTTAATTATATCTAACAGTTCAATTATCTTTCAGTTTTTCAAATTAAATGAATTTCATATAGTATTATGTTTCAATTTCTTGCATTAAATGGAATTCTATATTATGATGAAGTTCAGAATTCTTGCAATGTCCATTACGAAGTTTCTTTATTACTTGTTGCAGAAATTGATTTATTTGAATTCAGGCCAATTAAAGAGAATTAAATTAATATCAATTGTATTTCAATAATATGTTCCCTTATATCGATTTCGATTAATGCTAACCCCTAAAAAATATGTATATGTCATTATTTTTATTTTTCAATTTAATGCAATGAACGAAAATGGGTAATATCGACTTTTTGTTTTTTAAGATAAGCCAATAGATAAAACCACAGAATTTTAAGTAAAATAGAAAGAAAATCGATTTGCACAGATTGATTTTATAGCTAGCTAATTTTCTTTTCTTTTAACTTCTTCTAAAATAACCCTATTCGAAGTTAGGGTTTTCGGTTCCTTGTTATTAGTACATGTGAATTTATATATGTACAAATGTACAAATAGCATATATCTAATACATGTATATAGTATATATATATATATATATATATATATATCACTATTGAAAACCCAATGTCCTTCTTTGACTATTTGTTTGTATTGTTGTTTTTCCAATAATTTTTTTTCTTTTGTAAACTCAAAGAAAATAACAACATCATTTTGTGGTATATATTAAAAGGTATCATCTATACACTTCCAGATTTCCCATTATTAGTCATAATAATTTCTATTTTATTTTCCAGAAGAGATATTCAGAGATGATTTTCCTTTTTTTTTGTTCAATATTTATTTATTAAACTGAATTCTTGTGAATAAAAGTAGCAAAAATACTTAACAATGTAAATTTATTTATAAACATAAATTGTCTGTGAAAACTCAGTTGTCTTTTAATTTAATAAATTAATGTGGAAATGTATTGAGTTACAATTTTTCAAAGTTTTTAATGAATTTTATTCGATAAGAAATAGCATTAAGGAGAAACAAATTAACAATCAAGATTTCTAATTCATGATGTTAAATTGTAAGTCAAAAAGAAGTAAACTTTCTTCGGAAACAAAGTTTCGAATGGAAATAAAACAAGGAGGCATACGGTGCTTAGAAAAGACAAACGTTAAAACAGAACAATGTAAGAATCTCAACAAAAAGATTTCAAAAGCGAAAATACATTACAAAGATTGATCTTATTATCGTACTTAAGAATGCACATTTTCTAGATAATCATGTCGAAATAAAAAAATAAAAAAATCCAAATTCTTTAAATGGCATTGAGAGAACAAATAGACCGAAATTGCTCGATGTGACCAACAATTTTTATGCTGAACTAGCCAATGTTATTATCATTACACAATAATTCTTAATGAAGACAGAACTATCAAGACAGAACTTAATCCCAGTTTTAGTACTATTAACAGCTTTTTTATAGGTTTGATAAATAAACATCTCAACAATCAATTACATAGCTTTAACAATACACACCGAATTATTATTTAGCTGACACATATTTTATAGTTTATTGGAAACTAACTGTGGTTTCTCAGCTAACATTTGTTAACATATTCATTTCGACTGGCATATCTAGAGACGATGAACAAAATTGTCAACCGGAAGAAAATGGGAATTGAATCGACCATACAATGAGGCGGTGACCAGACAGTGACACTGCAAAATACAAACTAGACTGAGAACTTCAAGATATTAGAAAACGCGGTCGTCACCCAAAAAAATAACGTGACGAAAACCGTCATTATGAAAATTAATAATAACAGTGGAAAAGGAAAGAGTGAAATGAAATTGCTGCTCAGACATCGTAAAAAATTGTTCAAAATTCACATTTAGATGATAGTTCAAATATTGTTGAAAAAAGACAAATTTGATAATTAAAATTCACCACATTAAAAGCATTTATTACGATTTCCAGAGTGACGTACACACCATACTGCTTGCATTCCTTGATATATCTTCACAGCATAGATAAAGAATTAGAATTCAAGTTTCAGTAGACCAAAATGCGACTGAAAATTTTAAAATCTCAAATCTCAAATAATGTGGAAGGATCGCACTTAGTCGAGCATATTAAATATATAATAAAGTATTCAATTCACTTTTATTATGTAGAACATAATGGAATATTAGGTACTTCCTCTAAATACTGGTGCTAAAAGACCCTGTGGTGAATACAGACATATTTGGAATTGTCAAAATTTAAGGTGCAACTGCATAGTAGGAAAAAGAATCACTTCAATTCTATTTCTACCTACGTCAGTTTCATTGATTCATGCCTAGTTCTAACATTCTAGGCACCAAATCGTATCCGTTATTATCGTGTTCTCGAACAATTTGAGACGATATGTTGACGTTTCACGTCTAATTGAAAATGGTGAAATTGATGTTGATTCCTAAATAAATGCCCGCAATTTGCCACTTACTATTTTAACTGAATTTAATTTTATCCAAGTAATTTAAACACTTGATCTATACTTAAACTCATCAAAATAGTTTATCCTTACCCAAATACTCTGATTTTCCCAATCCTATATTTCCACTTACAATCCTAATTCATTTCTTACCGGATATGAACAGTACACAAATAATTTTTTTTTTTGCATTAAGGATAAAGCGTAAATTTCATATTTTCTCGTATACTGTTTCTAATAGCACCAGACTCATCATTACAATTTCACCAAATGTAGAATTAAAACAGAAAGAAGAGAAATAATAAAACAAATTGTAGCCGTTATGCATTAACAATAGAATTTTAATATTTGTCTTTTAAGAAAATTGTTTTTTTCCCATTGAAATTCTACATAGAAGACTTCATTTTAACATTTCCGTGCTATTTCTAAAGAATAAAGTGCAAAAACAAAAAAATATAAAATCTTATCTAAGTACATATTCATGTAAAATAAGTTTGTGAATTAAATTGCTAAACAGTGTCAATAAAGGACTCATCTCCTTATAGTATAATATATAAAGACTCTGATTCACAACTTTCTATCCATATAAACAAAAGAAATCTGAATCTTACATCCAAATAAATGTTAAAGAGGCTCATATAAATATATGTAAATAAATACTCCACTCTGTACCTTTATGTATATTAACAATAAATAAAAGGATTAATACAAAAAGATTATATGACTAAGATTTCGATTGTCTTATTAATAAATTTTCATTTATAGACTTTTTCAGGATATTATACTCATTCGTATAAAATATTAAAGGATTTTGGGACTAAATAATAAATTTTCAAAATATAATAGCATATATTTGTAGCATAGAAGTGATAAATATAAGTATAATCAAATTATTTAACATTTTCAGATTGCAATTAACATTCATTTCATCATAGATTTTAATACTTTTGAAAATATTCACAAATATTATGTTTCCATTTTATGAATATCCATTCATCTATTCAAATTTTAATTAAAAAGTTATTTCAATTGTTAAAAATAACTAAAGTAAGGAAGATGTTGAATATTTTATAATAAATATAAACTTTTGAGATATGCAGCTGCGTTTAATGTCAAATAGAATAAACAATTTCTTTAAAATTGTAGTCCTTTTTAAAGTTCAGTTTTTAGTACATGAATAGGTGGTGAATATAACATACGATGGTTGTTCAAACTATATTTACCATCATGCATTTTCACCAGAAACACGATCACAGGATATGTGGGTTATGACGCAAAGCCGTGACCAAAAATATACATAATATTGTCTTGTTTTTTGTGGACTTGCTATACAAACATCGTCTTGGTAACTTAATCCAACTTTACTGCAAAAGAAATATTCTACCAATAAACTAGGTAGCTGGTGATTTATCCACTACTCTACTGAATAATATAAATGACACATTAACATCGTAGACCAGCCCAATCTCCTATATGCACCCATATGTGGTGTACAGGTTAACTGAATAATGTTATAAAATTTTAAAAATATTACAAGAATTTGGGACAAACTTAAATGAAGTTTTTTATAGAAAGCCTAAGTAATTAGATAATGAAAAACTGACTTGTTATTTTAAACCAATTTTCGAAAAGGGAACTTCCAGGAAAGGTACCAAAATAATACAAAAAAAAAAAAAAGGTTTCAAATGTAATCTGTTACAAATCCTGAAAGTTTTAAGATAAATTGGTTTTTATTTTTATACAAAAAAAAAATTGTACATAGTCATGTTCAAGGATTTTTCCCATTTCGGAGTTATTTGTTACCAATTTTTTGTTTTTTCAATCTGTATAGGATATTTTACATTCCTGGTAATGCTGAGTATATAAAATTTGTGTAGTCAAGAAATTTTCTAATATCATCCCGAAATGATTGATAAATTTTGCAATATGAGACAAAATTAGATACAAAATAATGAAGTGGTTTTTTGATTCTTGTGCTAGCAACAAACCACAGAGATTCGACAATAGCGCTGCTTCACTTGATTATGTGAAAAGACATTCGACACCAATGAACTGGAATACAAGCTAAAATACATTCACGGCTTCAACGAATACCTCGTAAAAATTATCCATAAGTTCTTAACAAATCGAAAATTTCGTGTCCGAATCGATGATTGCATATCAAACCCACAACTTAATTAGTGCCGCCGTGCTCTTTACACTATTTATTGTAGATTTACGACCCACTTTTTTCATAGGCATCTACATAACAAATTTAAATACCATACACCCTATTATGAAATTGGAATACACTGATGATATCCTTATACTTGAACATAATAAACGAGTGGAAGCAATTCTGAAAATAAAAAAAATAAATTAACTCTATTTGAAACCAGTGGTTACTTAAATACCCACTCTTTTTACGAGGCCGACATGAGCCTTAATCACTACTTTATACGTCTGCTTACTTCAATCATTTACCATCATTTGGTTCTATCTCTACTTCTAATTCCCTAATTCCTACCTCACACTACTAATATGTATTTTAAATTTCATACCATATTTACAGACATTGATTCCATCGTTAAATGGAGCAAAAACAATACACAAGTGCAGTATGGTTGATCATGAATTAGTATTCATTATAACTCATGATTAATGGCACTTTTTATTTGACGATACTCATTGCATTGCTGTGGACGGTTAAATTTTTTATTTTTTAATATCCCTTATACCCACTTCCTTCCATTTAATTCCGGTCCCAATCTAAACAGGTTTTAATAATCCATTTTTTCAGTTGTAATACTTACCTAGTTTAATTTTCGTTCAGTTGTCTTATCAGACAAGAAGTTCCACTCTGAAACGAAAATTCATAGTTGTTTTGGTTGACATTTATTGTAACTTGTGTATTACAAAGGGCAGCTTAACATTCTAATGATGCTCTTTGCACCCATGTGGAGTGAGGGCTCATTAAAAAAAAAATAATCATATTTCGAAGCCTGTGACGATGTTGTAAACAATCGTTGCTACAGCAGACACAACACTTTTTTTAAGTTTCTGTTAATTTGTGCCGTATCCATTATGCACAGCTAAATATTCTTGTAATATTACTTGTATTTTTCTCTTATCTATATTTAGAAACATGTCAATCTCAGCTTTATATATAATTCCGTCTCAATTAGATTGTCAACTGTATGTTTTCAGTAATGATAGCAATTCTTAAACGACCTACAAGGAATTCATCACTGACACTATCAAAATGTTTAAATCATGTATATACAAAATATAAATTGTCGTGTACATCTTCATCAAAAAGCGATAGATTTAGAAATCATCCAACAAAAAATGCTATCATAATCGTACCAGTGAATAAAAATTTTATTAATCAATATGACATTTTTCATAAAAAAGTCTGAATTATTCCATCGTATTGACATTTTAAATAAAACAAATGCTATAGTATTTGGTTGAAGAAATTCTTATCGACACGACGAGTATAATTTTTGGATTAGTTTTTCAGAATTATTTACTTCATGCAAGAGCATAAGACGTCGACGAATAACCGTCATTTTTCACTATCTCTGACCAGTGCCACATTACTCCATCCTCTTCCATTGACACTAGTCTCTATAATGACGGTTGTTCGCCACGTTGTTTTTGGACGACCGAATTTTCTAATACAGTGCGGATTCCAGTAAAGTGTATAGTTTGCAATATTACCGATTTTGCAAAATCACCGACCGGTGTCCAGACGTTGGTATGCAGTGACAGCAGGCCATTTGCAAAGCTGATTGTAATGTGGAATATGTCATTTGCAAAGCTGATATATGTAGAATATGGGTGTCCTGCAAGAGGACGCGGACAATCAACGGTCATGTTGGAGGGTCTCTTAGAATATATTAAAAAAAAAATCTAATATCGATCCAAGCATTAGGCAGCTATATGAGAACTGATTACAACTTAAAATCATAAACAATTTCATCAACGATGAAGATAACGTCGTAGAGGTATGGTGAAAGAAAATATTATTAACGCAACAGATGGAGAAAAAAAAAATATTGAATCTAATATCGTCCAAGCATTAGGCAGCTATATGAGAACTGATTACAACGTAAAATCTTAAACAATTCTATCAATGATGAAGATAACGTCGTAGAGGTATGGTGAAAGAAAATATTGTTAATGTTAGAGAGGTTGGACGAAGACAAGTTAATATCCATGCAAAACACAACAATAAATAATGGTTTACGGAAGAAGTGAAAATTTTGGCAACCGAAAAACGGCAGGCGAATATAAAATATAAATACCTAAACACCCCAGTAGATTATCGAGTATATAAACTCATTAGAAACAGAATTAAGGCCAAAATAACACAAATTAGAAAGGAACACTGGAACCGTTTTAGTAATGACATGGATTATGATTTGTATGGTGGAGAAATGAAAATTTGGAACTTTCTCAGAAATAGAAAGAAACCTGTAAATGAATTTACCCAAAATTCATCAATAATAATAAATTTTTTTACCAATACAGAAGAGTTTCATCTGACACAAACGAGGTACAGAGTTCAAGATATTTTTATTTCAACCAACATTTGATTGAACAATAGAATATCTCCCGGTGTTGATGATATCTCAAACGATTCTTTAAAATATGGTGGGGCCAAACTAATTAGTGAAATTGTTAAATTGTTCAATAAATTACTTAAACGTAAAGAATTGTTACCCAGTAATTGGACAATCAGTTTAACAATATCTACATTTATGAAGGGCAGTAAAACTGATCCGATAAACTATCGTCGGATCACTTTATTTAGTGCTTTTTCAAAACTCATCACTAAAATTATTGACAATGAAATAACGTCAAAAACTGAAATTTGCGATGATCGCCTGTAGAAAGAACAGATCAACTATTGATTCGATATTCATATTATGACAACATGTGGATTAGTTCATTGAATACAACACATGTGTTTAGAAACTAGCATTCAGCAAAACATAACTGGCGTTATACAGCAGATCAATGTTAACAACACAACATAAATTAAATTAAATGGAGCTCACAATTGAAATACCAACATCAACTGGAATCCGTCAGGGTGATAGTTTGAGCTCAACATAGTTCAATATGATTATGAACAGAATCATACTGAAAATTAAATCTACTGGAATTGGTTACAGAATGGGAAGTGAACCGGTCAGCATCATTTGTGACGATGCTCTTCTCATTGCAGAAAATGAGGACAATTTGTAACGTCTATTATTTGCATTTAAACAAGATCATCTAGGGTATAGGGTATTGGGTATAAACGAACAACCGCCATTTCTCGCGATCTCTGACCAGCGTTTTCACTTTGCTCCAAACTATGGCACTGGTACTAGCCTCCTTAATGACGGTTCCTCGCCACGTTGTTTTTGGACGACCCCGTCTTCTATTACCCTGCGGATTCCAGTCAAGTGCATACTTTGCAATATCACCCACTCAGTGTATGGCGACCTCAGTGTATGGTCGATTCAATTCCATCTTCATCGGGTGACAGTCGTGTTCATCGCCTCCAGATCTGCCAATCTCCACAAATTCTCGTTGGTTATATTTGACCAGAAAATTTTTAATACTCACCTAAGGCACCTATTGGTGAAAACTTGAATTTGTGACAAGATGTTATTTGTCACCTTCCATGTTTCGCAGCCATACAATAGTACCGGCAAACAATAATTTTAAAATTGCGCAACTTTAGATTTTTGGAAATCTGTGTTGACCTCCAGACTCCATTTAGCATACCAAACATTTGTCATGCCTTTTGTATGCGGAACTTTACATCTGTCTCAGCCCCACCACCACTTATTACAGAGCTTCCCAGATATTGGAAGTCCTCTACATCATCTATTTATTCCCTGCCGACCGTCAGTGGAAATCTTTCAGACACACCAATTTTCATCAGTCTCGTCTTTGAAACATTGATCTTTAGATCGAGTTGCGAGCTATATTTCACAAGTCGCTCAAATTTTACCCTCATGTCTACCTCAATTTGAGATAACAACAAATGACGTCAGCGAAGTCGAGATCTTCAAGTGGACCAGTTAGACCCCATCTGATACCATGTGGTTCAGAGTTTCAGAATAGCACATACAGTGGTGTTTGTTACTCAATTGACTGCTCCACAATCCACAATATTGACGTGGTCAGTGCAACATCTTCCAGGTCTAAAACCTGCCTGTTCCTTTCGAATACCTGTGTAAAACTGAATCGATTCTATCGTGCACGATAATAGATAGAACCTTGTGTATCGTGTTCAGCAAGGTGATACCACGCCAGTTCTCACACATACCCAAGTTACCTTTTTCGGCAATTTGACTATCAACCCCTCTTTCCACAAGATTGGAATATCATCAGATAACCACACTTCACTAATAATGGAATCTAATATTGTTGTAATGGCCTCCAAGTCGATTTTCAACATTTCTGTGGATTTGATTTCACCACGACTCGGAACAGAGTCCCTGAATCGCCTTGTAGCCGGTTTTCGATCAACTGTACTTTGAGCAACCTGAAATTCGGCTCTATTCAATAGCTCGCGAAAGCGCTCACTCCATCTTTCCATATGTTGGATCCCGTTTGAGATCTGAAAATCACCCCTGGATTGAATTGGACGTTCAGTTTTAAAGCACCCCCCGGTTAATTACCAGCCGGTAGGTTACTCTCATATATGTCTATCGCCGTCACAAGTTTAGCAACGTTTATTTTTTTTGCCGTTGTGGGTTGCCTCCTTATACTTGCCATAAGTTTTATCTTAATCTGTCCAATAATCAAATATTGGTCACTAAAAACATCCCCCCCCCCCGATAGCTGTAACAGTAGAGCAAGTAGAGAATTTCTCCATTGTTTACTAATTGTAATATGATATATTTGGTTTCTGGTGAGCTTGTCAGGTGAAATCCAAGTCACTCTATGTATTCTTTTATGTTGAAATATGATGCCACCAATCACAAGGTTATGGTTAGTGTATATATCCGCGAAGAGTTCTCCATTATCATTCATGTCACCCAATCTGTGTGCACCCATGATAGACTACCAGCCCAGATAGTTAGAGCCAACCTTTGCATTTACGTCACCCATGCATATGACGATATCCGATCTCCTAATATCAGCAAGACATTGACTGTAAAAAGCCTCCTTGTCATCAAGCGATTCCTGCTCCGTAGATGCGTAAATCTGAACTATTCTTCCATATTTAGCAGTACTCTTGAATCTTGCTGTTATTATTCGTTCTGATATCGCCCTCCAGTCAACAAGACTACGCTTTGCAGATACACTTAACAATAAAACGACTCCACTACTGTGATCAATGTGATTCAATTTTACGGAAAACAAAAGGGTTTTACCAGAGGATACCTTTCTCCGTTTTCCTTCCATCGAATCTCGCTGAATCTAAGAATATCGAGGCCATACCTCTGACATCCTCGAGTCACCTGCGCTAGTTTCATCGGTTCAAGCATTGTTCTAACATTCCAAGTTTCAAATCGTGTCCGTTTCCGCAAGTCGTCATCGTATTCTCATCCGATCCGAGTCCATTTGTTGACGTTTTAAACAAGATGCTGAAAGCTTAAACATGTTGAAATTTACCATGAAAACAAAATCAATTGTTATAGGCAAATAACCAATAAGATGCAAACTAGTGGTAGATAAAATACCAATTGAACAAGTTATGAGCTTCTGTTACTTGGGTGCAGAAACAAGCAGCTGTCAAAATGTTACTGCAGAAGTTCACTATCAAACCAACAAGGTTGCATCATTAGTTTGATTCTTCGTGACGTCATTTGGAGAAACAAGTTCATGTTACTATAAAGCAAAGTATGAATTTATAAAACTTGCTTCAAACCTATTTTAACATATGCAGTGGAAAACCACAGTGATACGTCCAAAACTAATCAAGTTATGAGGACATTAGTAATGAAGATCTTAGGTACTATTACCGATTATTCATTTAGAAAATTGAATCAGAAGTAATGATATCCGAAATGAATGTCAAATTCAAGATATAGTAAGATGGACAACAACCATGTTGAAAGAATTCCAGATAATAGAATCGCAAATAATTCAATGAAACAACAATTCTGGTGAAGCACGGTCTATAGGTAGGCATCCGAATAGATGGCGAGGAAGTTGGACATTACTTCATCGCTGACTGCAAGTGAATATGTTCTCAACGTTCTAATTAATTATTATTATATATTTTTATTGAAAATATGTACAATATCATCAGCATTACATGAATGTTAATAGGTAAGATGTATCATGGAGTTTTCTTTTTTTTTCTGGCATATAATTTTTGCTAATTTGCTGATTTATTCCATAGATTTTATTAGATTACGTCATAATTAAGCTCTATGTGATATAATAAATTTTGATTCTTTCAGAAAATATGGGATCTACTAAACATTTTCATATTCCAAACGTACATATTTTGTTTCCAAAATGGTATAATAAACTAAGTTATTTTGCGTGATTAAATATGATATTTTATTCCTTCTTTCATATATTTTCCTGCACATATAATTAATTTCATTGCATTAATTATTTACGTAAAATACCGGCTCTGTTAATTATTTATTTTATACTAAAGACGACGATATTCGTTAAAAGATTCATCTCATTAAAGTCTTGATATTCACATACTTTTAAATTCTTCTTATAACCACTTACAACTTAACAGACATACTAAAATACCTATTAGTTGTCAGCTGTTTAGCTGTCTTAACTAATTAGGATATATTTATATATAAAACCTAGTACATATAACATATTAGTTCTATGGTTTATATGTTGCAGGCAAAACAAAACATAAATTTTCCACTTCTATGGATTTAAGATGCTGAATAGATGGTGATTATTCACCGGAATTGGTATATGAATAAATGGCAAATCGTTAAAGAAAATGCTCGTACGTAAAATTATAAAAATATTTTCTTTGATGTTGTATAGTACTGAAGATTGATTGATATTAAATACATTGAAAATTGTTTATTTTCATTTAATATCAAGAATACGAGTACACGTTCTTGAAATAATACCCGAATCAAAGTATTACACTTGTTGGAAGTATATGATTTATTGGTTGAGTTCTTTACATTATGTTGGTCCTGAAATATAAATTTTATAACATCTAAAGAATATGCTTCTAATTGTTGTAAAGTTTCCAATATAACTACTATGAAACATTGCAAATTGTTAGTTTAACGTGTCAGGACAAAGCTGTATAGTTTTACTTATGAAATGATTTTACAAAGTCTGACTGTCACCTCCACGTGGTGCAACCTGGAAGCAACATTAGAATCGAACGGTTGGGATAGCTATGGAGA
>JANSTX010042050.1:0-12637 GCA_027564355.1 Penthetria funebris | reverse complement strand
AAAATTAACTGAAAATAAAATGTCCTAGAAAAACACAGGTCCATGACCTAACGAAAGAAGAAGAAGAAGAAGAAGTAAAATTGTCCATATATTTCCAGCTGCATAGTTTACTTGATGAGATGATTTTTTCCAGTTATCGCCCAAGATGATGGGATCCATTAGTCACCGTGAATTAAAACAGGTATTTTACCTAATTAAATCTCTATTTGAAACGGTTATCCATTCTTTTAACTGGTACATGACAAAATGTTAGTCTTTAATTTAAATGTTTTGAATTGTAAGCTTGCCCTTTTGAAGGCATTTGAAAAGTATTTTTACATTACTCGTGAGTGACATGTGAAATGACAATGTTAAGTCGAAGTTGGTAATGTAGCATTTGCTTTAGTTTTTTTTATTACGTACAAGAATTATATAACATATTTTATAAATACTATGTTAGTGAAAAAAGGATATTACGTACATTATGTAGAAAATTCTTACTTAAAAAAAATATGATTGATTATTCAATTAAGTGCTTTAGTTATATAAGAGTATAATATAAAACACTTTGTGTCATTCTTAGATAACAAGAATTGTTAGTACTTTATTAAACATATATTATATGAATATGTAGGGAATTATTTTCGACTTCAACTATAAGATACAGATATTATCCTGAAGTATATAAAGTAAATTTAAATTTGTTTCTTATCTTGAAAGCACCACTGTAACGAAAGTGCATTTATTGTAATTAAGCTAAAAGAGATTCTTCAGCGTTGAATTGAAATGTACACAGGTAGTTTAATATATAGCTAATCTATATATTAATATGATTTCATTAAATAGCTAATTAATCTAAATGAATCAATACTCTTAGTTTAATTACATACAATAAATGAACATTGTTTCAACTTTCTAATTAACATAGTATTGTTATAATGATGTGCTAGTCACACTTTTCAATTATGACATTTTATAAGCAAATAAATACTTTAATTCTCTACAAGCTCAGAATGAATGAGCATCCAATTCTTCTTCTGTTATATAATATATAATTCCGTTTCTAGGAATTATTTCATTTTCCTTTAAGAAGATTTATTAAATATAGAGTTTAAATGATAATAAACAATGTTAATCCTTATTTTAAATAAAATAAAAGGAAATTGTTTAATGTTAATAATTGTTGCTCAATTTGTATTATGCATATACATTACATAACAAATATCTAATTTATTTAAATTATCCTTTTCATCTTGTGATTTTAATTTAACTTTTCATAACAAAAACCAACATTTATATGACAATGATGGGTACAGAAATGGAATTAAGAGTATATAATGGGAATGTTTCATATCTCTCGTACATTTCTAATTTTGAATATATGGTGGATGTTTTCCATATAAATACTATATATAATTGATACAAAATATACCAAAATGACAATTTATATATTATATAATATACAATTGGTATATAGTTATAGAGCCTGTACATCTATTGAGTTAGTTTTAGGATAATTGAACTTTTATAAATAAAAATCATAGTGAATCCAATTCAGCCCTTAAATTATATTATAAAGATATACATTTTACAAATATTTTAATATTATGAAATAAATGAAACATCAATTCCAATTACAATTATTATTAATATTATTATTATTAGTAAGTTTCACAAAATATTGACTAAATTATAAATAAAATACATTACATTGATATTATTAAAAGAAAATAGGAACAAATTTCAACAGGTTGTATTTAATCGAATAAATATGTTTATTTAAACTCTTGACATTCCTTTTCCAATTGAAAATCAATAATTAATTTTCAGAATCGAAAACCCCTAATTTATTGTGACATACAACATTATTGAGAACTTAAGATTTATAATTTATTTTAAAATAATAATCAATTTAACGAATATTACAAATTTTAGGGTGAAGTTATAGAATTTAATGTAAATATATTTGCTATTCTCCCTTTAATATGTTTGTCATTTATAAACACTTATTAAACTTTATCTTTATTATTATTGTTTGAAGTACAAGGACTCAATACAATATACGTTTTCCATATGAAAAACTTATTAGTTTTTCCATCATATATGAGTAGTTTATGACTTAAATGAACGAGTCAATTTATTCTCAAGTGTTTTTCATTTATCGATCAAGAAGTTATTTGTAATAAAGTTTTAAAGAGTTTTGTCAAGTTATACGTACTCGTATAGGTAAATGTCAATGAGGTCTAGACAAAATGTGCATATAAATTTAAAATTATATATTAACATAAAAAAAATATAGATGAAAAATGTGGGAAATAAATTAATCTTACTTTATTAATGAAACTTATAAATTACTTATTGCTGAAGTTTTTTCATTAGAATTTTTCTGTTTCATTCCCATTAAAATCTCCCAAAATAAATCAAAATATTGTTTTTTTTTTTTTAAACATAGCACTGAAAATAACATCATAAAACTCTTCGATTTTATTATCATTTTTATCGACAGTTTAAATACATGATTTATCTATCTATAATTTGATCATAATAAATATGACATAAATGTATGTATATTGATAACGATAAGGCATTATTTTCTACGTTTTATAGCATAGTGACAGACAGGATTATATAACTGGTAATGCATAAAAATAGTCGTGAATTATCATTTCAGGAATTGCAATATAGCTACCCCAACAACGTTTGACAATAAATAACATATCAAACACTTGACCCATACATATTTTAAAAATAAATCTTGTATCAGGCAAACATGAATGTATAACATATAAAAATTCAACTTGTTATGCCTCAGTGCATAGAACAATAGTTTTTTTACACGCAAGCATAGAATAAGTGATCAGTATTTCAGGTACTGCTTTTAAAGTTTTGTAATGTGGATTTTGAGCAAACCTTAAGCAGTTTATTAAAGAACTCCATTACACTCCACCGGTAACTCGATCACAAGATATGTAAATATCTGACGTATAAATAAATAAGACTTTAATGCTATAGAGCATTTTGTTATAGTGCACTAAAAACTTAGACTATTTATAAAGATTTAATGTAAAAATAGAAATGCATTTCAGTATTAGTGATGATATATTTGAAATAAAAGAATAAAATTCAAATATGGTGTGATACTTTAGAATTTATTTGTTATTAAATGAAAAAAAATCTGTTATTAAATTTAAATAAATACAATAGAAAATATTATATACAGACGTGTAAAAGATTTTAAAATGGTAATCTAAAATTTATTGTGAATTTAAATAACTCATTCACTAACTAAACATGGTTCAGAAAACAATTGAAAGAAGGACTCTATTTGATAGGCATGGTTGCGACATCCAATGCTTAATTCAAATTAAATTCCTAATTTCCAATAAAGACTGAACAAATTTATTCTCTCTCAATTTGGATAAATGGTAGTACTAAATATACAAGTTCGTGTACTATTTGCAGTCTTTGTATGTTTGTATTTTAAAATGAAGTCTACTTAATCCACATTCTGGAATTCATATATAATTATGTAGATGAAATTGTGTAGAATTATCCCTAGAAACATCAACGTATATGTATAAAGTTTTCCCTTTTATTATTATTTAAACAAAAGCGATGATAATATGAACGAAAATACACTATAGAGAATAAAACAAGTATATTTGATATAAAGAAAAACTTCATTAATTTGTTTATTGTCTTTTTTAATTTAATAAAAATAATCAACTACAAAATCCATTTTTTATTATTATTTATTTTAGATTTTGAATTAGCAATTTAATTAAAATAATTTTGGAAAAAAATGCATTCGATTTGATTCAAATTGGAATTCACTAACCATTTAAATGTATATTGGTCTACAAAAATCCTTGTCACTTGTTATTTGTTTCTCCATTCTTCATTTGCCAAATCTGACTTTACATTTGCAGAATCTGACTTTACTACAAAATAGGTACCTGTTCAAATTATTTACACTAATAATGGGAAGTGAAATGCAGAGGTTATAAAGTTAAAATAACACAGAATGAAGGAATACTGAATTTTTAACACTTTAAAAGGGTGTCAAAAATGTGGAATTTTCCAGTTGACAAATTTTAATTTTAGTTATTTGAGTTTACATTTGATGTTACATGCATAGTTGAAATGTCAAATTAATATCGTAATGCCGCCCTATTCGCCCTCGAGGCATAAAGTTTTAAATGATGATGAAACATTGATAACGATAGACATTAATACTGATTTTTTTTTTTCATATCCGCACCTTCCTTCAATTCGATAAATTCCAAAACTCATATTTGTTAATAAATTGAATTAAAGGAGAAAGAAAGTTTACTTTCTAAAGAATATTCTTTGCTCAATAAGAAAAAAAAAATTCAAATCATAACATTCATAGTATATGTCATATTCAATCAATAATGGAAAATTTATTTTACTTGGGCATGTACATGTCTAGTAACTGAGATTGATATGTAAATCAATATAAGATGATGATGACATTCTCATCCGATAATATATTAAAAATCGACATTGATGAATATTTATTAGAAATTATGGTCTGGTGACGAATGAAGTAACCAGTAACCGACTATGACAAATGAAGTATTCGATTACCGTATAGGTAAATCAATCTATCTTTACCTGAAGGGATATTGTCACCAGCTCTGGTGCGTGTAATTATATATAAAGGTCGTTAAGATGACAAAACATATCTGACTGAACTGGCACATGTTTTCTTTCCCAATAAATTTTAAGAAGATGAACCTCACATATAATTCTAATAGATCTGATTATAGTTGCCTTGTGATTATTAAAAAAAAACATAAATTGGTTATTATTTGAAAATATAGAGCAAAGAGTAATACGAATAATAGACATTTTTTTCAGAAATGTATTGCAATTAGAAAACATAGATAAGATTTATTTTCTATTTATTCAAAGTCTTACAAATACTGTGGATGGTGAAACAGATTTCAAGAAATACCATGTGTAAATGTAATGATGGTATGCGTAACCTAGATATTAGTGATTGTTCTGTTCATTACCAAATTAAGTTGACTCTGATGCATTCATGAAATTTGTGATAAAAGGTACAATCATTCTACTACTTCTATTGATGGTATAAGTTCAGATTAATAATATTCGGTAAGCGTTTTTATCCTTTTTCATTTTCTCATTATCCAGTTGCATATATAGTACTATTTTAGCACAAAATTAGATTATTATTCATGTGGCATTAATCCAAATTCAATTCAGAAAATATTTTCTCTTTAGCAATCTAAAATTTTATAGATCAAATTTAAGTGTTAACAACATTATTATCGATTGTACGATAAGTGTTGTTGTCCTTTGAACTATTTACTGTAATTAATCTGTAAATTTTGTGCATAATTAGACTTTATGCGATAAAAGACTTTGAAAATTTGAATTTAAAAACAATTATTTATATTAACAATATATTTCAATACTAAGTTAATTGATACATAATATATAAGTATTGTTTTTTTGTAAAATATTAATACACTCTAATGAAACCCTAAAATACAAAGTGCCTTGTCCAAGTGGTTGTTGTTAAGAAAATTTTAGTGAAACCGTCTATTCTTTCTTGTAGAAAATCATCAGAACTAAGTTTTAAGTTACAAATATCTGTTGTACAACATTATCATCCCTAGGATGTCAAATCTACATTTCTTTAACGTAAAAATGCAAAACGAAATAATATTTTACTTACTGCACTCTGTAATAAAATATATTTATAAGGATATATGTAGGATGTACTCAAATTTATTTCGGCTATAATGCCAAAATTGAGTTAAATATATAGCCTAAAATGAATACATTTTTTTTTTTTTATATTTGTTTATATTATTATTTCAACTTACTGCCTGTATATGTTAGGATTCAATAAAAAGGAAATTCGCGAATAAATTTTTTACCTTTATTATATGACTCTACATATAATATATGGTGTTTATTCAATCAGAAAATTACCAAGGTATACATTTATTATTTCCTTTTTAACAATATAAAATCCAAATAGCATACAATCTAATGAAAATTTTTATATTGGTTAAAAATATTTACGTGTTTATTTTATTTTCAAGATTTACAATCTTAGACAATAAACACTTAAGTTCTCGTCCTGTAATAAACATTATATATGCTACAATACTACTCATACAGATCGACATAAAATTAGATACCTAAATCTATTCCAATGACTTTTTCGTGATTAATTAATGAAAATGGAAGCGATATTAAAATGTAATTGGTTTCTTCCATTATTTTACCTTTTACCTAATATTTAACGCGCATCAAAGAAATATGTGGAAACTAACATACAAGATCTATAGGATAGATGATCACACCAATACAAATCACGGAATGTGTGAGCCCATTTTATGTAAATTCAATTATGAATTTTAAATGTACATTTTCCTAAAACATTTATATTATTTCTAAATGAAGGAAAATGCGGGTTGATATTTAGATTAACAGATATATAGAAATCGATAGATAATTGAACTCAAATCACATACGTTTAGCTCAAATTTGATGGTCTTCCATTACCGCATCAAATAAAATATTATCTTAAAACTATACATCCCCATCTGGGCCTATAAAGGACTAACAAATTGACCATTAATTGCGCACAATTTAATCTACTTTGTATACTATCCTATATCGTCCTTCGTTGTAACGTAATGTTATTTTTATGTTTATATATTTGGAAAACTATCGAAGATACTACACCGGTATGTATACTATAAATATAGATGGTATATACTATAGATGATATACTCATTACGGTATTGTATAGCATATAATAAGATGGTATGTCATGCATAGAAAATCTGTTTAATAAATTTATTTAAATTAACATAATAATGATAGTGAGTCGAATACACACATTTGTCACATATAAATCTGGTAGCATCATACCAGTATATACTAATAGTTAACATAAACGAATTCACTTTAAGTACATGTAATTTACAACACATTTGTTTATTCGAGTATATACCGAAATTTGTACATTTCATCTGTAAAGTCATATATTAAATATGTACCACTTTTAAGTTGTACTTTATTCCTTTTTATCATCCTTCATTATTCAAATTTGATGGATATATTTTCTGTAAATAAAGGGCGGTTGGTTTAAGGATGAGTGCTCGAGAAAGAAATGCGTTAATGACAGTCATTTTATAATACACTGTGTATTCCATTATAAAATACTCTGGAACTAAATGATGATACTATAATTTGTCAATAAATCATTTAAAGACCTTGTTTAGAAGTTACTTTAAATTTATTTAATTCATTCCCATTTTACAACAATATGGTACATTATTCTGGGTTATCTATAAATTTAATACTTTTAATTAAAGACATTTATTATTGAGGTATGGTCAAATTTAATTAAATGTTTTTATTTAAAAATTCAAAGGCATGTTGTTAATAGATTAATGATAGTAATGTATTTTATTGGTCAATGAATATCTATTAGGTTCCATTTAATACTGATGGTAATCCGGTCAGCAAATGAAATGACAGAAAATGTATTAGTGGTGGCAGTTGTTATATTGGATTCTGAAAGTGGTTTCAGTGTAGGTTTCATTATAGAAATAGAAACACACAGAAAAATGCTTTCTAATATACTGGAATAACCGTTTATATGCGTGCTCAAATATTCCAAGGAAATTTTTTTATGTGTGTTAATATGCTAGTAAAGAAATGTGTTACATGTAATACAAGAAAGCTTCAAATCAGGAAGCGTAAATACTGATATAATATTATTAAAAACTGCATATGATATCCGTATAATTAAATCAAACCAATTATGATGACTTTTACAGATAGGTAATTAATTATTTGATAAATCATTATTAAATACAGAATATCATATAAATCATAATACAAAATGTATGATATACGATAGGCATAGATTCTGTCCTGAACGAAAATCACGTGAATTATCTTCTTTTACTTAATATTCTATTAGTAATTACTAAAGATAGGGGCTATATGGCGAAATTGTTTACATTGTCGGTGAAATAATCTATGTCAATGACTTAATAAATATAAAATTAATAGTGTTTATAGGGATCCACAAATTGTTGGAATGATCGGACGTTCACACTCAAAAACTAAACAATGAAATAAATGACAATTATCTGATCATAATAATTGGGTTTCGATACATAAATATATTCTCAAGTTCTTTTAAAATATAGTACTTTCTATATGGGATTCAATAATTTTAAAATTTAATGACCTAAAGTAAATATTATTCAATTCAATTCAAAAAATTATGTATTACCTGAACTAACTTTGGAAGTTAAGTAAAATATTGCATGCAATGCAGAATAGAAGTTAAGTATCCTCAATATGTCACACCGATAGATGTCAATCTATTTATAAATGTCATTGTTGGTAGATGTAGAAACAAATTAATCCAATAAATGGCATTTAAGATTACTATAATTGCAGCTAATTATAACATATATGTTAAATAAAACCAATCCCATATTTGAATTTAAAGGTGAATTGTAAAATAATAAATATAAATTCAAATTCACATTCACATTCAAGTCCAGGAAAAATTGTCGTGAAAATTCTTAAGAGAGTCGTCGGATATCTTATTTAGTTAGAAATGAAAATTAAAAAGTAGCTTGCACAAATATAATGGGACCTATTATATGGATCTTCATAAATGATTTCATGATTTTTCCTATACAATTACTATAGTGATTTAGAATCATTCAGATGAAAATTTTATTTCTTGGTCTTTTCTAGCACAAATTATTAATCGGAGAACTTTAGGATCAAGAATTGTATTTTTTTTCATTTAATGCAACGACGGTTTGGAGAAAAAAATGCACATATGATATAAATGGTTTTATCATCTACTCGTATTTGTAAAAAAGAAAATTAATTTTCTAATCAACATGTGATATGCTATGAATTAAATGGAAGAAGTTGCATTTAATATCGTCAAGATGAGTAGCAAATTTTAAAGTATTAGTGAATCTCATTTCAAGATTTTCTAAGTTGATTACTTGGTGAAGTCAATTTCGTTTATGTAGAGTAGACTCTCAATTTTCTTGACAAGGTTTTATATTTTAAAATGTCATCAAATTGTAGCAGGTTATCGTCGATGTATTTAATTTTTTGTGATAGTATATAAAAGATCTGGATCAGAGAGACCATTTCTGATGAAGGATATATGTATTTGCTTAACAATGCACAATGTGAATAGAGTAGCTGTACGATTCTGAATCCCTGCTGTATTGGACAAGTAGTTAATGGATATGAAAGGAATATCATACAAACTATATGAATAAATTAGTATAGTAATTGTTTTTCATTTGAAACAAAATACGAGTAAGTAAAAATTATGGTAATATTTTCAAGATATTTTCAAAGAAATATGGTGTAAAAATTAAATCGCTTTTGAATAAATGTGTAGGTTCTCCAAAGAAACAGATTTTATATATTAGTATAACATTACTTTATTTCCTATATAAAATATATGAGTTTATGTATATATATATACATTATATATATATAATATCAAATGTAACCAATTCATTCACCCGCAAAACCGCCTACAACATTTCATAAAATACTAAAAAAATGATAATTTGAAAATTTCAAACTGAAATCCGTGGGATAATAAATTTTTGTGATAAATGAAAATGCTGAAATAAGAAACAAAGTCAAGCAAAGGATATAATAGTAGCGAATTTAAGCTTAAGCTGTTCATTTATTATATAGAGTACATTATCCTTTCCCTATAGTCTAATATTAATTAATTCATTTGACAAAAAATAAAATAAAATGGCATTCCGTTGTATATAAAATGCAAATTAACTATTTAAGTGACAGAAAAAATGTTCACAGCATCTCATTATATTAAAACACACCTTAAGGGCTTTCACACACCCTTTTATTTTTGAAGAATAATTTCCATTCTTTGAAAATTTTTGCACTTTAAATAAGAAAATATTTTTGTGAATTTTCATCAAATATTTTTTCGTTTTTGTCGTTTTTTTTTTTTTATTTTTGTGAGCTCTAAAAAATTTTCCAGGACATTTAAGGGAAAATTCTTTTTATTAATTTTTTTTCTTTTTTGTATATACATTTTTATTTATATTTTATTTTATTTATTTTTTTCTTATTGACTTTTACAAGATGAAAAACTCCAAAATAAAAGACAAGAAAATGTTATACATTCATTATATTATAAGCAGAGAGAGATATGGCAAAATATTTATTTACAAGTAGATATATACTTGAACATCTATATAGACATTATAGCCGAATTACTTATGGGGTATATATCTACAGAAAGGATATATATATATATATACCAATAAATGAATCTAAAATTTTGTTTTGTGATCCTCGAAGTAATAGAGATTTATTTTTATTATAGAATATATATACCCAAAATACATAAAAATTTATTTACCATATTTAATTGCATAAAGACATTATGTATTACAAAGTTGATGATGAATTGATGATGATGACGTACATTAATCGTAAAATATTGAAATTAATAACACGTTTTATATTTTTTGAAAAGTAACCAATAAAATTTTTAATTTCTTATGTTATAATGGTATGTCTTTACCGAAAAACTTTTGAATGATTTTATTTTCATATTAAATAATTAATTTCATTTTAAAGTAGTATATAATAAATGTATTCCTTATATTAAATTATTAATTAGATCACAATTTTTTTGTATTTTCATAATTTATTCAAAACTTTCTTCAACTTTTTGACAATAAATGCAAACTTTTATTTTCAAAATTTCTAACTAACCCCTTCATGTAAACGATTAGTGTATAAATAAACATAACACAAATTCAATGGATAAAAACAACTAATAACAAATAAAAAAAAACTAATTTAATTTATGTGCTAAATGTTAATCACATAAGTTTATTTTAAATTTAAGTTTTAAAAATAAAATCCAAAAAAAAAAAGAAAAATAGACAAATTTCAATACGTAACTTTTAAAACTAAAATTTATCATCAATTATCAATCAAAAATCACTTGTTAAATAAATAAACTGGGTACATGTACTAACAATTTGTACATAAAATAAAAGGGAAACCGCCTTAATTTATACGTTACATAAACTACATTAAAATTTTCGATTTCATCGCATAAATTTTCAAATACATTTTCTTACATTCAACAAGGATAAAATCTGGGAAACTACTGTCATTTCAATTCATTTTATTTTGCCAACTACACACAATTTTACTATTATATGTTTTCCATTGAAAATCTTTTCTAATGAAAATTTGCGGCTGCGCCATAATTTTTGAGAAGTTTATTCGAATCCTTAAAATATATATTCTTCCTCTTATATCTATCTATCCTTTTGAATGAGGGAAATGAAACTACTTAAATTTAGTACATGTTACTTGTAGTAAAATTATGTTCTAAAGTGTATTAGTTCAATGCCTTGACTATTATTCTATATAAATATACTTTGTGTATTCATATAAACGAAAATATTTTAATAATAGAATTTTTTAATGTACAAGTATACTGAAAGACATTATTCAAAATTGTAATTATTAAATTCTTTATATATGCAATTTTGACTATACTATATATTGTCTATTATGAAACTACACTTTTCACTTGTAACGTTTGTGTACATTATGATATGTGTTGACAGGAACTTTAAATTTATATTAACGATTTAAATAAAGAATTATATAAAAATAATATTTTCTCACATCCACTTAATATCATATTCGTAGCACATGGAACTCAATCACTAGAATTATAAATTGTTAAGACGATAATCTTGGCTTTCGTGTTTAGTAAAAAAATTTGAAAATCTTAACCCATCTTAAACATGTTGTTGCAAATGCTGCAATGCGATTATGCTGCTATATACTTTTTAATTACTTAAGTTGTAGTAGTTGTAAATGCACTAACATTGTAAATTAATTTTCAATTATTCTTTATTCTTGTAGTAACCCAGGAATAGTAAGTAAAAAGATCTAGTAATATCAAAAATATAGTTATGTATATAAATGACCGATTGTTTAACATTAAGTGTTCGATGCATTTTTAGGCCCAGGGAACGAAGTTCCAAGCGTCTATTGTATTTGATTCCGTTCATGTAACACCAAGAAATAAACATCTCAGAAAAAAAAAAATACACAGAAGTGCTTATAATTGGAAAAAAAGTTGATTTAAGCATGTCCGTCCGTCCGTCCGTCCGTCTGTCCGTGCGCACGATACCTTGAGAATGCGTCGAAATATCGCTATGAAATTTTGCACGTGTATGTACCTCCCATACAAACTTTTTACTCCTTTTAGATTAAAATTGTTTATATAATGCATTCAAACTAAAAATTTTACATATATAACTGATATTATAATCGAAAGAATGTGTTGGAGTATAATCTTAATCGGACTCCTTGGGGTACCTCCCATGTATATTGCGATAACTTGAGATTGCATTGACATATCAAAGATAATATAAGAGAATGCTTTGAGCTATCGCTATAATAAAATTTTGCACGTGTCACTTTTATCTAATTTCTGAGGCTAGGTTCGAAGATGAGGAAAATTGGAGTACTCCTTCAAGTACCTCCCATACAAACTTTTTACTCCTTTTAG